>OY284468.1:8597212-8717436 GCA_958336335.1 Dilophus febrilis | reverse complement strand
ACAATCAGCAACATCAACAACATCAGCATCATCAACATCATCTTCATAATCAACAATTAGATACAATATCATGTAGCAGTTTAAGTTATGATCTCGATTCACAAAGTAATTCATTACCATCACCGGGATCTGGAACGAATGATACGCTAACGGATACAAAACCAATAATACAAAGTGTAAGTGTTTACATTGCGACAGGAATCATCGTCACTGATGATTTGTGTCAATGCAAAAAAATTAATAATTAAATTAATTGTTTTTTCACATTTATAATTATTGAAAAAAAAAACCACACAAAAAGTTAATCAAAATTTTATAATATTTATATTTATTATTTATGTATTTAAATAAAAAAAATCTATATATAGTTGGGATTACCGCCCGAAATTCATTTGGAATTCGTTAATGGTGGACATGGCATAAAAAATCCATTAGCTGTTGAAAATGTTCACGGACATCGTATACGGAATACAGACGATGAAAAGAAATCAGCGCCACCACCAACTATGATACCTGAAGACGATGTGAATAATAAATATGCATGTCGTGTATGCTCAAAATCCTTTACATTACAACGATTATTGAATAGGCATATGAAATGCCATTCGGATATTAAAAGATATTTGTGCACATTCTGTGGAAAAGGTTTTAATGATACATTTGATTTAAAACGACATACACGAACGCATACGGGCGTACGACCATACAAATGTAATTTATGTGAAAAATCATTTACGCAACGTTGTTCATTGGAATCACATTGTTTAAAGGTGCACAACCAAAAGCATCAATATGCGTACAAGGAACGCCGAACTAAGGTATCAATATTTTTATTTTATTTTTTTTTTTTTTGGGTATTTATTTATAAATATTTGTATAGTTATATAGGAAATATTTCGATGATCAAAAAGCCTATAGTACAGTGAATAGATAGAACTTTTGTCTATTTATAGAGTGGTAGTTTTTGTTTAACAACAGAATTTTTGTTTGTTTCTTACAACGATGGATTTATTAGCGTTTAGTCCGTCACCCCAAACAATATTATTTTTGCGACACACCTTTAAGAAGCCAAGCGCCAAGCGAAATCTTCTTGGTTAATTTATAATACTCTTTCATATTCTATTCTATTGTATGGGCGCGAGTGCGCTATTAGGTTCAGTTTGCAAAACTTACAATTATAAATGTATATAATCATGAAATTATGCGTGAATTCATATAAATACAACAATATATAACAATTACACAATGTGTCCTAGTACCACCCTACAAAGCCAAATACCATGTATTCCTGGGAGTATTTTCAGCAAAAAATCGTTCTACAAGGAGGAGGGGGAGGTGGGGGGGGGGTCTAACTTCAACCCCTACAGAGTTACAGGTTGTTGAAAAAATGGTATTCCTTGAAAAACATGGGTTCACCTATAAGGGTTATAAACCTATAATTTCCAAACCAAACCGTTCAAGTTCAAGTCAAGTTCAAGAACAAAAATTAGATACTCTATTTATCGGTAAACGAAATAGCTTCAATTTTGTTTGAGAAACAAATTTTATTATCAAGTTCTCGTTTGGAGTTATTGATGGTCAAAGTGAACAAATATCATATTTTTCCGTCAACGTTTTCAGAAAAATTGATTTTTTTTCGAAATGTCTCGGGGCAAAACAAATTTTTTTTTCCTAAGTAACTTTTGTGCACCATAAAATTCCATTAAAGTCAACCATACGCTGTTAATAGGTACTTATAAATTATAAATTGAGAGTCATTACAAGATTTTTAGGGGCGAAAAGGCAAAAATCATGCAGATACCCCCTCGAATGGAACAATTTTTTGCTGGAAATAGTACCACGATTACGTAATGCAGGAGGATTACGTGCGGATTGTCAACCGGACACCTTGTATACAACAATATATAACAATTATACATATTGCTTATGTATATAATATGTTGATATTGTCAACACATTTTTGTTTTTACCTACAACTACAAGCCAGTTCAGAGTGCGTTTCTTTATTAACCGTGGTAAAGTTAAGTTTAATGGATCGACACTAACTCGATACGATAGGAAATACGGTTTGTTTTTTAACACTTAGGGTCACGCGGCAACAGACACCGTCACACAGAATATCACCGCAAAGTGGTTTCTATGATCGGCGCTGATATACCAAAAAAAAAAAAATTCTGTTTTTGATGAAAAAATATTTAATGTTTACATTTTATTTTATTTTATCTTTCGTTTATTTTTTTTATAAACAGTAAAATAAAATCAAAAAATAAATTGAAATTATTTGGGTTTTCATCAATAACTGAATTGTTTTTTTTTAGGTTAATCAGCGCCGTTTAATAAAATAAATCTACTAAATATGGTCGTAATCGCATCGATTTATAAAATCCATCTCCATTGATTTGGATATGGTTTGCATAATTGAGGCCGGTTCTCACATGAGGAAAGAAATCCCGGGGCCCCGTGAAAATTTAAAGACAAGCCCATGAAATGATTCACACATGCGGAGTTTTTGTGCGAATGTTTTTTTTTGTACCCAATTGTTTTATTATATTGTTATATATTTTGACAACTATATTTATCAACAATCACAAATTTCTTGTAGTATTTTACACGTAGAAATAAAAACTCGCACCGTCACCCTTCATGTGAGAACCAGCCTTCAGTTGTTGTACGGTGATGTCCGTTGGGGCGCGGTCCCGAGCATAACAAAACCCGTACTGTACAGTGTGTAACGACGTTGTATAAAAAAATACAATTACAATTATGCTTATACTGATAGAAAAAAACGCAGACCTGGACGCGCACGCCTGCATGTACGAAGAATTTAAACAAAAGTTGAATATTGGTATTCAACCTCAACTGGGGTTTTCGTTGTGTTCAATTTATATGTAACACACCTACGAGCAGACAGGCGCGTACGTCTGCGTTTTTTTCTATCTCTTTGGCACTTACGAAACACTTTGATGAAACACGCGCCCTCATACTATCAAAATGAAATATTTATAAGACATTCAATATATGGTGGTGGTATAAAATTGAATTAAGAACAAGAAAAAAAAAAAAAAGGAGAAAGAAAAGAAATCCATCCAAATTGAATTTTTATTATAGGTTTATGTTTGCGAAGAATGCGGAAATACAACATCGGTTCCCGAACGACACTATATACATTTAAAGGATGATCATCCATTTTCACCGGCATTGTTGAAATTTTATGATAAAAGACATTTTAAATTTACAAATGCCACATTTGCCAATAATTTAATTAGTCAAATACCAATGCCAGTTCAAAATTAAACTTCAATAATCATCATCATCATCATCATCATTATCATCATCATAATTATTGGTATGCGATAGTAAATACCATACAACGATATACGCCTTCCTTTACTATCTTTTTTTTTTTTTTTTTTTTTTTTTTTTTTATAAATATTATTATAAATACCAAACACTGAACTAAATTTCATTAATTTTTTTTTTGTAATCATTTTATTAGGTTTTTTTTTTATTGAATTATTGAATTTTTTTGTTTTTTTTTTTTATACTATGAAATATTTAAAAATTATTTGTATTTTTTTTGTAATTGAATTTTTATTATGTAAACGAGATATTCATGAATTTTCATAAATTAATAAAAGGTTGATTGATTAAGGAACATATCGAAATATTTTTTGGCTTTTAATTAGCAAAAAATAAAAAAAAAAAATTTGTTTTTGACAAACAAATGAAATGAAATTTTGAAATTAATTTTTCTAAAATTTGAATTATTTTTTTTTTTTTTAATATACAAATAATTTTTTTATATTATTGTTGACTGTAAAACACTATTTTTTTTTATCCAATATAAATAAAAACGAAATTTAATAATAAATTTTATCTAATGGTATTTATACATTTATATATATACATTTCAAGCTGGAATCCTTTACAGGACTTCAACTAAAACACACACTGAATCACCCACACTCAAACACACAAAACCCACACAACACACAAAAAGACACATCGAAAAAAAACCATTATAAATAATTTATATTGAGGGATAAAAAAAAATAGTATTGAAACTTAATTCCAGTCACCGGGATCGTGCAATTTGGTGTTGGGTTAATAAAATATTTTTTATTTTTAAATTTAGTTATAAAAAAAAAAAACATAAAATATTTATTATATTGTTTTTTTTTTTACTTTTTAAATATTATCTTAAATATTTGGTATGAAAAATACGTTTTATTGGTAAGTTAAAAAAAATGTATATTCAGGAAACATTTTGAATAATTTCATTTTCAATTCATGGGATTTTATCCGGGGGGCGGGTAGCGCGTAAAAAATTCGTCAAATTCTCCAAACAGTATACGAAACAGGTGACACATGTGTTTTTGTTAGTTGATTTAAGGTGGATTTCCTTGCGAGAGTATTTTTAATTTTTGCTCACAAACGATTTTCATTTGGGAGTAAAAGTTTAATTTTCTATGTATGTATTTTTGAAATTTCAATTCCAAAAATCTCAAAATCTCCGACAGCGCGGGGATTAAAAGTTATGTTGATTTAACTCGCGGGTAAATTTCCCCGTGGAAGAAATTTTATATAGAAATCGCCATTTTTTTTTTCGCGAAGCTCGCAAAGGAAATCCATCTTTATTGAAACAAAATTGAAGTGATTAAATTAAATTCGGAAAATCAATTTTTCTTACTTTTTTTTTGAATTAGGGTCCTGGTTTTTTGTTTAATTGCGTTAATTTTCTTTATGAATAATTTGAAAATTCAATCGATTTCGGATATTTCATAGAAGAACCATTTTAAAATCGCACAATTGCCGTTCGATAAAAGATATCAAGTCCATAAATTTTCCATAAAAAGTATACGTAAAAATGTGTCCAAATTTTTTGGTGTACTGTATAAAATACTGCCACCATCATTTGGGTGTTCATTTTTTGTTAGAGTATCACAATTTTCAATTAAAATTTTTCAATGACATCAAATTGGGAAAATCGGGATTATATCTTTTGAACAGACGATTTTACGAAATTTTCTTTTAGGAAACAAACTTAAGAAATGTGTGAATTTTGTCAAATCCATTCGAAGAAAATAAAAATAGAATTAAAAAATTTAAGGGGCTGTAATCCATAAAATGGAAAATTTTGTCAAATTGATTTTCCGGAAAATTTAGTTCGTTTAGAACGCCCAGATTTTGCTCTCAGATAAATTAGCTGATAAAAATGCATGTGCCATTCGGAAAATTCTATTGTTTGAACAATTTGACGAAACATTTTCGTTCTACGCCACTGGATTTTATAGTAGATGGGGGTTTTTTTTTTTTTTTGTTTTTAATCATTGTTTGACTTATCCAATAAAACTGAGACCGTACATTTCATACAGATAATGAAAGGAAGAAAAAAAAACTATTATTTAGTAAATAATTTAACAAAAAAGAATTTTTTTTTAATTGTACAAAGTACAATTTAATTAAATTAAAATTTTTTTTATATTTCTTCGGTCTCCAAAGTCTCAATATAAATAAATAAATAAAATAAAGGTTTTATTAATAATAATCATTTATTTTTGTCAAATATATTTCGATTTTTTACATATTAGATCTGCAAATTCATATCAGGGACCTTTGTATTACGCATACACATAGACATATATTATATAATAAAATATTGTTAAACTTATCAGTGGCGGAGCTGGACCTTTTTTTTTGGTTAATTTTTTTACCAAAAAGGATTGGATATTTCGAAAGGCAAAATTGTTTTTCAAATAAAATTTTTCGGGAAAGTTCAATGTTCTAAATTTTGAATTCTTCTAATTAATAATAGTTTTATTCTTCTGTTTTCGAATGGAAAATCGGGGGGTCAATATGATTGACAATTTCTCAGGTCCGCCTATATCCGATATATGGTAAATAAATTGTGTCATTTTTGATATTAACTATAGACGTTAAATTGTTTATTTCTTGTTAAAAGATCAAAATATTGGACAACTGACTGCGGATTCCCGAAGAAGTATAATTATATTAATAATTAAATACCGAGTCGTTAAACAATATAGGTATATATATATATTAATAAAATTGTTAAATTAGATAAATTTATATATGAATCATTATTTAAAAGTCTAATAACTTTTAAAGTAAAATAACTAAGTAATTCAATTATATAAATGTTTTAAAACCCATTCAATTGGGAATTTTCTGAAATGAAATTTTGAAAAGAAGTGGAATTTTATATTATTATTTTTATTATTAGGTTTAGTAATATGATTGAATCGCACATGGATTATGCGATGGGGCCGTCTTAAACGGTTTCGGATGACATTTTTTTTTTCTTTTTGGTGAACGTATTTTAGTTTCGAACGTAATTAGTGTTAGGAGCTGCTAAAAGCCTAACAAAAAAAATTATTTTTTTCATTTGTTGAAAATGTCGTGTTTTATACTAGAATATCGTCTAATATTTGCGGTGCGGTTTGTTGTTATGGTTTCATTGGAAGAAAACCGGCTGCCGCCGAAAAGTTATCAAAAATTTTTGGTCAAAGATTATATCGTGTACATGCTTTGAATGCGAATGGTGCGATATTAAACATTGGGCATTGGATCCAGCTCAACCCAGGGGATAATTGATGCCAAAACAACAGATATAATATTACAAGATAGCTAGTAAAATTATAACCGTACAGTTTCTCTCATCTACTATTAATATATTTGTAAAAAATGACATTCTAGCTGATTTATTTTGGTCGCCATTTTTGATATTTTACATACTATTACAAAACCAAAAAGTTACCTATTGGTAGCCCAGCAAATAAAATTTATATCTATTGCCAAAACAACATATCCGCATGGAAAGAATGATTTATTGTGTATTTGGTGCGAGCAGAAGGGGCGTGTCATATTATGAATTGTGGCAACCTGGTAAAACTATTTGAGGAAAACAGCTGCGGAAAAGTTATCAAAAATTCTTGTCCAAGTTAAAATGAAGAACATGCTTTGAATGCGAAAGTGCGATACAAAACATTGGGCATTCGATCCAGCCAACCAGTCAAATTGACGCCAAAACGCCATATCCACATGGAACGAACACTTTATTGTGTATTTGGTGGGAGCAGAAGGAACGTGTCATATTATGAATTGTGGAAACATACATTTTTTGTACTTTTTATCCTTATCCGTGTATCATCTTGGGATTTTGTGCATAATTATAAAATTATTAGATTAGAATCATTAGAATTGACCGGGTGCACTGTCAATTGCATTAAGAATCGTTCGTTATCGAATTAACCGTTGGTAATATTTAAAAATATAGTTATGCGTTTTTCAATATAATATTAGTTTTTCAATATAATGTTAAACTATCTTTAAAATTCGTTACAGACAAAAAAATGTTTTTAGGTTTTGTTTTATATAGCGAAATGTCACGCATGGTTTAAACTCTTCCACAATTTTGACGACGTCCAAAAGCGATCTAATCATATTACTTTACCTATTATTATTTTTATCATTTTTATTATTAACATTATTTTTATTATTTATTAAAATATTTTTAACGACTAGTTATAAATTATAATAATAATTTTCGGAGATCTATAGTCTTATTAGACTAGATTTCCGAAAATATTTATTATTATTATTATTATTATTAGGATTAGTAATTAGTATTATTCTATTATTAATGAATAACATGATGCAAATATACTATTGAGTACCTTAATTTTATTAGTACTACTTATAAAAACAATAAAAAAAAAACATAAAAAATCATGTGATTAAAAATTATTCCAATCAAATTAGATAATTATAAATTTCAAATTGAAAAATCATGGAGTTTATTGTGTTTTATATAATTTAATTATTTAATTAAGGATTTTTTTTTTGTTTGTTTTTTTTTGTAAAACAGCCCATTGGCAAAATGGCATAATGTTTCAAATTTTACATTTATATACTCTCATATTTATATTTAACAAGAAAAATTAAATAATATTATATTATATATTTAACAAGTTGACGTTTATATAACGTACGTCATCTTACATATTTAATAATGGTGACCCATGTAATGGCAAGTCGTTGTTAAATGTTACAGAAAAATGTTGTTTTACTGAACACAATATAAATCCGGCTCGGCCAAAGTCACATAAATATGAGCTGTAACGCATAACTAATATAAATTATTCATATTCATTTACAAATTAAACACTTATACGGACCATTGTAAAGTGACTTAACTATATATACATATTTATATGAATACCTCAGTATATTAAAAGAACACAAATAAAATTCCGTCCACAATGTAATTTTTGTACCGTGAAAATTAATATGAATTAATTAATATAAAAATAAATAAAATTTCAAAGATTTTTAATTCTTTTTTACAAATTTTTTTTTATTATAAAATAAATGAAATAATTTTTTTTTTATTTTTATAAAATTTGAAATGATTATTAACTTTTAATTTATTAAAAAAAAAAACTTTATTATGAGTAACATGAAAAAACGCAAAAACTATGAACTAAGAATTTATTGTGAAATAAAATATAATGTTTTAAAAAAGAAAAAAAATTTTTATTTGTTTAGTTTTATTTTATTATAGTACATTATTTTATTTATTTTTTTTTCTTTGAAAAGGAAATCCAGTTAGTAGCAGACTGTTTGTCCGATTCCCGTCACCAGGACCCCCTACCGCCTAAAACCTGTCCCTCGGGGTTATAGTCTAAGATACCCGCTCGTAATGCGACCGCATTAAGATGTATTGCGTTCCACTTTTCTTTATTCCATTTATACCAATGAGTAGTCCCGCATCTGCTATATGAACATACTTACCATTCCGACAAGGCGATTAGGGGCGCTAAAATTTGTAAAATAATCAGTATAAGAAATAGTAAAGTTGAAAACTATTTTTTATTATTATGTTAGGGAGTGTATTCGATATAGAGAATCACGGAATAAAACCAATACCATTTTCTGGAAATTTCACCATACAAAATTGAAATGTTTATAGTTTGATTTTTATTCATTATGTTTAAAAAAAATGGTTTTTATTGTGTAAGGGGCGATGTTTTCATAAATTTAACGGGGCGTACAAATATTCAGGAACCAGGCTACTCATGAGTCACCAATTAGGAAGATAACCGGTTTCACCGTAAGATTTTTAGATGCACTTTCACTAAGTACGTCTTTTTTCATAGATATATCCTTCTTTATTTTACCGAGCTCTGGACATTTTACCAGTATGTGTGTTCCATAGTCTCAATATACCCTTATCGAAGAATCTGCATTGTGTTCATTTTCAATCAATTCAATTTTTATGAGATGGTAGTTACACGGCGCTCTACATATATATATAACTATGTGGTGTAAATGTTAAAAATGCCAATCTAAAATTCTAACGAAATTTTGGGGTCGTGGGTTCGAATCCTACTGAATGCATAAAATATGTTTTGTGTTTTCGCTTATTTTTCGAATCTGAATTTTAACACAGAGTTGTATTTTCCGCTTGCGGTTGGTCGTACGGCTAATTACCGACACCGTAATAGACACAAATTAAGAAACTAACAACAGAAGGCTGTTGTTGGACGCTAAAACCAGATTGTTGGTTGTATAGCGAAAAATTAAAGTTACACGGCGCATGTCGAGAGGCGAGATGCTCTTGATAATTTCAAAACTTCCTAAGCTCTCATTGTATTTATATAATTTTTTTGAATGTATAACGCCCCTGATATTTTCCCTGTTTCCCTTTACCGTTTCCGTAGGACAACAATTGAATTGTGATCCACATTATCTTTCCTGGTGAACCTACAGAAGGGTCAAGGAACCAACGTACGATTCCCTAATCCTAATAATTACCACAACGTACGATCCCCTAACTCTAATTATCATGAACCCCAATTTTTGCCAATTTTTCTGCGTCGTCTCCCTCTATGCCCCATATGAGTCGGTATCCAAATCACTCTAACATCACCGTTGTTTGTCAACTCATTTAGGACTTCGTGACATTCGAAGAGCAACTTGGTGTTCCAGGTGTTTTGCTGAAGTGGGATCAAAGCCGCCTGATTGTCAGAGTCATAGACCCTTTAGATTTCCTTCCATAAGGTGCATCTCTTCATGTAACCTCACTAATTTTTTCTTGGATAATTCTTTGATGTCAATGTGAATTGGGTTCATATTAATTATACTCTCCGTGGGCATTTTCATTGCTCCCGCTATCATTAGGCACGCCAGCCTCTGAATCTTGACTAATATTTTTTTTTAATACTTTTTCTTGGTCTTTTTCCACCAGACCGCCGCGGCAAATGTTTTTATGGTCATTCTCATTGCTCCCGTTATCATTAGGCACGCCAGGTTGGGATTAGCCCCGGGTTTTACGAACCATTCACCTTATATATCACCTTGCCCATATCGCTTTTATGGATTTCTTCACCACGTAATCTATGTGGGAGTTCTATGATATTATTTTATCAAGAATGATCCCCAGATATTTCGTCTTTGAATTTAGGACCATCTGAGGTTCTCCCTTTTTTTTAACGGTCGTTATGTTTATTTTCCTTCAACTTGTAAATGGAATTATTTTGGTTTTCCCGGGATTCAATTCGAGTTCCTCTTTTGTACATAATTCTTTAACCCTTTGCATCAGTTCACTCATTCATGCTGGCCCCTGAATATTATAGTTATGTCATCAGCACAACCATTGGTCTTATATCCCTCGGGCCCTATTTTGGGCGTGCATCAATTCATGTATTGTACTACTAAAGAGCAGGGGCGATAGGACTCCTCCCATTGGTCAAACCCTTGTTATCCCCACTTCTAGCTTTATGAATCTGATGTTTGCGGTTATTATTCTGCCTTGCCGCCATTTTCTTAATTCGTGCCTGTATCACATCGTCTATTTTTCAAGGTATTTTCCATTGACTTACAGTGCTTATAGCAAGTATTATCAAAAGCACCCTTAATGTGGCCATAAAGGCCACGAGGGCAATTCCTTTCAATTCTAAGGCTCTCTCAACGTGTTTAACGATGTGAAGTAGTGTAATTATTGTAGATTTGGATTTTTGATAAGCAAATTGCCGTTTATTTAGAGGATGAACTTCCCGAATTTTATTCCTAATATGGAGATCCACCAATTTTTCCATTCTTTTCAGCAAAAATGATGATAGGCCTATGGACCTGTAGCATTTGGTCTAATCCCACCTTGTGGAAAAAAATTAACTCTAATCTTCCTCCATTTTCTTGGAACCGGTCCCAGAATAAGGCTGGTTCTATATATCGTCGTCATTAATGTAATTCACACACGGGATATTTTCTTTTGAAGGAATACCTCCCAATGTTTTTGACCATCGTTGGGCCGAGCGTTTTGTACCCTTCGTCTGGTACTTCGTTGAGATTTTCACAGGCAGCGAGGGACTTTTTATTCGTATCTCACATTCCAGTTGCCTTAACTGTATTGAAATTTGTTTAGCCTCTTTCCTTAGATTTTCCAACCTTTGGTTCTGCAAGGGAGCCCTTCTTGTTGTGCATTTTTCTTTTATTTGTATAGGGTGGTGAATTTTCTGATCGCCGGTGTGTCCGCACCTAATTTTACTAATTTGTTCGATCAACTCTTGAATATCCTGTGTATTGTTCAGGAAAATCTTAGTTATATGCTTAAATCTAGGCTTTAGCAAAAATTAGGTTTTCAAAGCGATATTCACTGCAAATTATAAGTTCTTAATACAACTCCTTTTTATTTTAATATCTATATTATACAGGGTATTATGCAGATACCGACCACCAGGGTTTAGGTTCTATGACTCATTTGGAGTCGAAAATATTGTTGGGATCTGGGACACCCTGGATAATTAATGAGTCCCGACTCGCATGATATTATTTTCTAAACCGTCTTACCCAAATACATTCTACTGAGGAAATGCTATAAAGAAAAAAATAGGTTCAGTTGGTGTAAAAAAAATTAATAATTTATTACTCGTTTTATTTTTTTTTTTTCTATATATTTTTATTATTCCCTTTAAACAAAAAATTAAAAATTATTGTTAAAGTCTAATTAAATTCCATAGGATGTTTAAATGATATAAATTATCTATGATATTACTAATGATAATTAGTAATAATAAAAAATCCCTATTCTTATATTAGATAAATTCCTAAGGCATATTCAGTGACTATTTTATATAGTTTTTTATTTTATTTTTTTTTGTGTATAATTAATTGATTTAATAAAAAGAAATACTAACTATTACAATATTTAAATAAAATCTATAAATTTATTTAATGGAATTAATTTTATTGTTGTAAAAACATTTTGTTTTTTTTTTTAGTTAAATTCCAACATCCAACCATCCATCTATCATCATATTTTAAGGGTATGTATATTAATTTATTGTGAATAATAATTTTATTGTATGTTTTATATTTTTGAGAGAAGTGGAAATGGAAGTTATAAAGTATAGTTATTCATATCTAGAAAAGTCTGAACTATTTTTACTTATTCTATAATCTATATATTGTTTATAAATTTGTAATCTGCTATTTATTTATATATGGAGTAATCTACAGAAGAATATACTTTCAGTTAAGAGGAAGATTTCAATTTTATAAATTTAATAACAAAAGACGCGTTTCAAAAATTTTGATATATTTACTTATTTGAATATTATATTATATTGCTTATTGTTATTGTTAATCTCGATGATAATCTCGAACAAAAAAAAAAAAATTCATTTCATAAAAATTTGTGACATTTCAAAAAAATCTTAAAATCTATTTAATTCATTTTCAAACAAATGTGTAGTGAAAATCATTTAATTTTTTTTTTTTAATTTTAATATTTAAATAATTCTAATATCATTAAGTTTCAAAATAAAGCTCATCAATAACGTATTCATAATTTTAAAGTGATTTATTTTTGTATTTTATAAAATCGTAATTTTATATCACTCTTCTCTATTTTTTATATACAAAATATACTATAACCAGTACTACGAGTACACCTCTCGATTTTAAAATGCCCAAAACGTACTTTAAACAATAATGTATTTAATCCTACTAATTTTTTATTTCATAAAATGATGGTTTTTGTTAAATAATTACGACGGAAGAGGTAAAAAAACTTCAATTAGTTGTCAAATATATTTCAAAATAGTTTAACAAAAAAATATTGACCATCGGAAACCTATATTGTTTATGTCACTAATATTGTGTAACATCACCCGTTTGGCCTTTATGACAGCCTCCATTCTCGTAGACGCGTCAAAAAAAAAATACATGCTAAATCCGCCAGAATAGTCAAAAATATTTTTTACCGATGAAAAAAGTTCATGATGGTTTCCACTATTATTGGCACGATCTACGCAAACAGCCCGGACCGCAATTTATGAGCCACAACTTAGGCGACGGCGGCGGCGTTGATGATCTGGTGAGGGTTCTCTGCAGTGGCAAAAAACTTTCGTTGCCGTTCGTGACGACAAAAATGAAAGCCTTGAAAGCATTCAAGTGTTGCAGAATGGTTTGTTGATGTTGAAGCGCACAAATTGATGGGTGATTATTAGATTTTCCAGCACGCCAACGCTTCAATTCACAGCACAGTGAAAGCAACTAAAAAGTTTTTGGAAAATAATAATGTGACTGTTTGGATTGGCCAGCAGTTAGTCCTGATATGAATCCCATTGAATACCTTTGGGGAATACTTGCGAGAAACGTTTATACTCAATGGGAAAACAGTACAGTAATGTAAAGGAACTGTAAAGTACAATTATTCGGTGTTGGGACGAATTCACATTCATTATTGTTAAATCCGTGTTGGGGCCTGCTCCCGAAAAAACCGCATAAAAATCAAAATTATTTTAAAAATGAGGTAGAAAATATAAATTAACAGATAAGGAACAAACAACTTATTGTTAAATTGATCGCAAGAGGATCGGTCTCTAACGCAACGGCAACACAACAAAAATTGAATAATTCCTCCAATTGGCAAGTCTCCCGTCATTTCGTTATCAGGGCCGGTCAAAAGAGCCGGTTATACGACTGTAACACAGTAAAAAAGGGCCCAGATCACCCATGCGTCACAAGGTAGCAAGACTAAACTGTTGGCAAAAGTACAAAAATTGGACTTCTGATGATTGGAAAGCTGTATACTGTAGTGATGAAACCAAAAATTATTCGTGTTTGATCTGATGGGCATCTGTGTGCATGGAAAACAGAAAGGAATTCCGTTGAAAGACAATCAAGTAAAAGATACGGTAAAATTTTGAGGCGGCAATTTAATGATTGTGGGCTGTTTTTATTATGATGTTTTTGGGAAAATTAATAAAAATTGATGGCAAAATGACCGCAGATATGTATTGTAATATATTAAAAGAAGGGTATCTATCATCAGTAAGAATGTATTGCAGAAGCTTGAAAGACACGGTATTCCAACACGACAATGATCCCAAACATACCGCTAAAATCACACAAAAATATATAAAACCGTTCGAATTCGGGGTTTGGATTGACATTCGATGTCACCCCATGTTAACCCTATCGGAAACTTGTGGTCAATCTTAAAGCAGCGACTTAACCAGTATATGTTCCGGGCAAGGGAATTGTGGAATTGTGGGAGAGCGTGAATCAGTATTTCACAAGATACCGCGAATGAACAATGTCTAACGCGCTTTGAAAATAAAATCTTTCGAGTCATCCATGTCGCGACATCGAACGATGGACAATGGCGTTAATGATATGATTTTGAATTCAAAACAACTTTATTCACAGCCCGACATTGTTCAACACATCAAGTTAGGTCGTTTGAGGTGACTTGGACATGTGGTACGCATGCGGAGGGATCGTATACCATCAAAAATGTTGGACAGTAAACCGAAGGAATGGCGGAGTGTTGAGAGACCACGAGGCAGGTGGAAGATGACATCGACGGGGATTTTGCGATCCTAGGTGTTTTCGGCTGGCGGTAAATAAGCCTGATTGTATAAGGCTGATTGTGGAAGCTAAAACCAATTGTAAGTTGTAAGTAAGTGTTGCCCGTCTAACTAAATGAGTAAATAACTAATTGAAATATTAATTCTTGTATACTTATGTCTCTGCGAAATTATTTAATTTAAACCATCATTTTATGAAATAAAATTAGTGTAGGTTTAAAAATATATTGGTTTAAAATCCTTTCGATCGGCATCTCAAAATCTAACATATACGGATAAAATGTTAGGTGTCCGATATTATACTGGTTAGAGTAGTATAATTAAATTACTCGTAAAAATTTCTTATTTTCTATACAAATTTTATCTAATATTATAATTTTTTATTGTTGTGTAATAAAAATACTAATTTTTTGAATATATCATACTATACTATACGATATATGATTTGATTTGGATAATAAAATCATGTGATTGTGATTTTATGTGCGCTTCAGTGTTCTGTGTAGAGTCTAATGTAGTGTAGTGTAGTAGATAATATCATCATAATTATAGAAAACAACATTCACGGGATATTATCATCATAAACATATTTGCACGTTTGTTTCGCGCGGCACCAAAATTCATACGGGCACCCCAGTTCTATCCTTTATTTTACCCATAACATTTGAATGTGATTTATGACTATTTTTACGTTTTATTTCACCAATTCCATTTGTATCGGATGCTATGAATAAAATTGGTGATGCATTTTTTAGTTCACGTTGTGACAAGGTTCGATTAATTGTTGTTGATGTTGTTGATGTTGTAGTTGTGGTTGTTGTTGGGTTTGTTGTTGAATCATTTGATTCACTTTTTGGATTATTATTATGATGATGATTATGATGTAGCTGATGATTTGAATTTAATTCAATATAATCATCATTTGAATCGGAAACTCGTGAATTATGTTGACGTATCTAATTGTATAAGATTAACACAAAACAATTTAAAAAGAAAATTTTTAAAATAAATAATTTTTTTTTAATTTTTCGTTTATAGAATGGCTGAGAATAGATTTTACCTCATCGTCAATTGCTCGAAATTGCCAACTCCAATTGGCACGATACAAAAATGGTCGATGATCAAATCGATTGTCTTCGGGACTATATGATTCGGCATGATACGATGGTGTTAAAACGGTCATTTTATGACGATTTATTGCATAACAACGAAAAAAATGTTTTACTTTATTGGCTACCATTTCGGGGGTGCACGAATCACCCCATTTCGATACCAATCTACAAAACATACTATAAGGTCCACAACACTCTTGTTTTCGTAATCGTCCAAATTCATTTAATTCATTATAGGTCATACCCATATCCTCTTCATCCTGTTGCGTACACGTATCGTTGACCAGCGGCTCCAATTCAGCCGTTGGCAATGCATCTAAAATGTCCTTTAGCACCGGCACCGAAAATGCCTGCTGTGCATAATTTAGAAATCGTTTTAAATCATGTTTGGCGATGCCACCGATTGGATTGATATCCGCACTTGAACAATCGTATTTTGTCATATAGCCACGTAATGCTTCGTCAACATTTGATGAACCCAATACGAGAAGGCCACCCGGACGATTACGTACCCATAACATTAGCTGGGCAAATAGATAGGCGAATACCATACGTATACGTGCCTGGATATTTTGTAATGCTAAATTTTGTCGGGCACAACCACCGTGTACGCGAAACTTTGGTGACATTCCCGTAACATAATTGAATACATTTAAGAAGGCCGTTACCGCTGTATCAATATTAATTTCCAAATGATAACTGCCCAATTGATTGGACAATTGTACGGCCAATTGTCTTGTGCGGCTACTAGAATTTTTACTACCCATATAACATGTAACCAATAGTCGATTACATAATGCAGCCGGATTTTCCGGTACGTACGATGGATCCGCTAATATTTTACGTACATCGTCCAACACCTGTTTATCACCAGTTTTGATTGCGTCCACCACCAAGCGACACATTGAATGGACAATCAAAGCAACACTGGCCGAATCGACACCACCGCTTAGCGGTAAAAAGAAACCACCTTGACCCGATCGTCGTAAATAATCCCATAGCCAACAGGCTGGACCCATTGCGATTTCTTCTTCAACCGTATGATACTCCCATTGAATTGGATAATTAACGGCCGTAAATGCATCGCCATGATTTGACATTTCATAATCGACATTAATACGAGGATATGTTGGAAGTGTTCCAGCTGACATGCAACGTGATCGCATACCAACACGATATGATCTTATCGATTCCAAATCAAATGTTGCCACATTAACTTCCTTTTTTACACATATAGAAATAAACGAAATTTACAATACGAATGATTGATATTTATGATAATACAAAATTCATTATAATATTATGAATACAAAAAATATGATTTACATCATTTGGAGCAGGAACATTTTTGGGGCGTGGGAAAATTTGAAGTTTGGGGAAATGAGAGTGGTAATGCGATTTATGGAAAATCTGTTGAGAATGAATGCAAATAAACGATGAGGTTGTGAGGAAAAGCGGATTTGCAAATTGTGTAATATGTGTGAAAGGGAAATTAAGGGGCCATTTTGTAAGTTGGTGTCCGGTGTTAGGAGGGACCAAGTGAAAATGGTAGGGAGTAAGAATATTAACAAGGTTTCTAGGGTGATGGTGGAAAGAGTTAAAGCCTTCTAGGTCATGTCGATTCACATTCCATCATCCTCAATTGGATGTAATACCGCAAGTGGAAAACAGACTGTCTCTGAAAGTACAAACTCTTCGGAGGCAAGCCCCACGGACGCTGGAATGACCGCAATCCAACTTAACATCTAATCCGCGAAAGCGGAATAGAGCGTCGAAGCGGAGGGCCTGAAAACAACTGCAGGACGCTACGGAAGAGAGCAGTGACGAAACCAGATGAAATGTCCATCAGTTCAAATAACTCCACACCCGAAGGAGGCCATCATGAGAAGAAGTGAAGGGAAGCAATACAAGGTACATTCGAATGGCGGGACCGGACGGAATTTGGAGGGATTACGGGGAGAGAATGTGGGACCTTTATGGTCTAACAAACCCAAACCGCTATGAAAATCACGGGAATGGATAAACCATGAAACCAGGCGGAGATGATGGCCCTATTTCATGCACTAAACCATATTCAATATTATCGAATGGGGGGGAACTCCTTTTAGCCGTCGACAGCAGAGAGATGATATCGTGTATGAAACGCGGGACATTTGATTTATCAGAGGGTATAGAATTGAAGGAGGAATTTTAGTTAGTAGGACAATCTGGAACAAGCCTCCGGATATTCTTTTGAAGATTTCCCCTCCTTCGTTAAAACAAAAAAAGAACAGAATATTGACAAAAGAAAATGTGAAAGAGCTGTTGCCCAGAAAGATGGAAAGCAGTAGTGAATGATGGAAAGAAGTAGTGTGTTGTAAAAGATGGAAAGATGTAGTATGTTGTAGGAGTATGTGATAAGAGGAGAATTGGCGGAGTGGATTGAATTCTATTGGGATTCAGGTCAAATGACCAGGTTTCTGGTAATTATTATATATTAGAAAGAAAAAAAAACAAAAAAATATATTTATATACATACAACATCTTGTAATGAAAATTGTTTGCCTCTTGCAATGATATCCCCATTTAATGCAACAGCTGAACAACCATTAAAATAAACACGTTGACCGTCACAACCACGCATATTACAAAATAAATAGGCACCGCCACCTTTATAACTGGCATTACGTATTAAATCTGTTGTTATGTTGGCTTTTCTCAATTGCATATAACTACCAGATGAATTAACAACAATTTCAACGCCCGACAGTGACATCTCAATGTGTGTACTACGAACATTCCATAGTTCTTCACAAATTTCATAACCTAAGCATGTATCGAGTGTCGCGAGTACGGCATCACCAAATGGCACCGTTTTTTGATTAATTTGTTCCGATAACATACGAGGTAAATAAAATTCTTCCGTTGTAAATCGCTGAATTATTAATATTTATAAATTGATTAAATATTATTTAGCATATTTTTAAATTTACAAATTAATTAATTAATAAATAAGTGAAAATAAAAAATAATAAGAGATAATAATTAAGCTTTTTTTTTTATCAAATTCAAAATACAAATGAAACATTTTTTTGATAACATTTGAATTAGTTTTATGAGAGATATCTGTTAAGTAGTTGAACATTTTTTTCTAGGCCTGGCATTACAAGAAATAAATCTGACAAGATATAACAGACTGTTAATTAAACCGTTGAATAATTAGAATATAAACGGAGCTTATGCGATAAATTGTTCCTAGAATAGAAGTGGGGAAATGCATGGGGAAATGCAAAAAAGCATGCAGGAAAAATTTGCTTATTATTATATTATGCTTTTTTTAATTAAAACATGCGAGCTAAACCGATAAGTAAAAGACTACGACAATATGAAAAATAAGTATTTCAAAAATAAACAAGCAAATATCTTAGCGATTGCTTTTATAATCAAGCGGATTATTCGCTTTATTTAAAAAAACTTTTTTAATAATAATATGGTAGCCAAAAATATTACGCCAGAATATTTTAGAATATATTTTTACCAAAAATATAAGCCAAATTATTAGTTTCTAGAATCACACACAGATGGCGGTAACAGGTAGGCCATTTTATTTTTCTGCTACTACATTTTTATTTACACCTCTAAAATTTCATGTAGATCTATGGGATTCCGTCTTATATTTACAACTGTTCACAGTAAACTAGTCAAAGTGTTTTTTAATATGGAAAAAATCAAGTATCGTGGAGATATTTAATTCTTATTTTCGGAAGGTGTAGAACCAAAACAAATTCATGAACGATTGTTAAAAGTGTATAACGACTATTCACCATCACTTGCAATAGAATACAACTGGGTTGCTGAGTTGAAACGTGATCGTACAAGTTTTGAAGGTGATCCGCTTCAAGGAAAAGTGCACCAGAAATCGTAGCAAAAATACAAAATATGATTTTGGAGGATCATCGATTGATTGCGAGAGATTTAGTAAAGGGTTCTGAACTTGTCATTAGGCAGTCATATTTTAAGTGAAACTTTGGGTTTTTAAAAGCTGTGTGCACATTGGTTAATAATGAAACAAAAACACATTCGAATGCGACTTTCTCAGCAACATTTAGAGGGGTTTAGAAGGATAAAAAGGATTTTGTACGTCGATTTATCACTATGGATGAGACTTGGGTCTACCACCATATGATCCTAAATCAAAACAAGAAGCTAAAGAATTGTATGAACCTGATGCTTGAGATAATAACCGAGTTCGTGCTCAAAAATCCGCCTAGACGGTTATAGCATCCGCTTTTTTGGCATGCGAAAGGTATTTTGATGGTGGATTATCTCCAAACTGGAAAACAATTAATTTTGTATGTTATTGCAACCTGAGTTGCTTTGGAGCAACTCGACGCAAAAATTCGTGAAAAATGACCCGGTTTACAGAAGCAAAAATTTCATTTATCAACAAAATAAATGCACAAAACGTTTTGACAATGGCTAAAATCAATGAATTAAAGTACGAATTATTGGAATATACACCGTTTTCGCCAGAATTGGCTTCCTCTGACTTCTGGCTGTTTTCACATCTTAAAAAATTCAAGCGTTGAAAACGCTTTTCGTCTAATGATGAAGTTATAGCAGTCGTAGAAGAATATTTGCTCGCCTTCCGGAAAAGTACTATATATAGGAATGGTATTCAAATTTGGAGGAACGCTGAAATAAATGCATGAGCTTCTGGGAGAATATACTGAATAATAAAAAGTCATTAAATTGTATTTATTTCTTTATGTTCCAGAGCCTTATGGAATAGCCTAGTACATAGCAAAAGTTTCTTACCATAATGAAATTAAATATTGGAATCGATAGTAGGGTAAGGTGGGGCAGGTTCTGAGGATTTTTTTGTTAAAAGACCCTGGGAGGCACATTTTTTTATTGTTAAAGGAAAGTACCTTAAAATGATTCACCAATTGTTTATCGTTAATTACATACAAGATTTTTTTATTGGTTTATTTCTTATTTTTTTTATTGGTTTGAGATATAGAGGTTTTAACAAAGTACTGCATTTGAACGAAGGTGCCATTTGGCGGGGTACCTTCGACCATGCCATGGGGCACTTTCGGGCATATATTGTATTTGCAAATTATTAATATAATATAACAAAATTTTATTCAATATAAAAAATATTTAATTTCGGAATATTACACTTTGCTTATTCAGCTTCTTACACTTCGCTTCTTCATAGCATCCGATCTTGTCGATTCCAATTTATCAATAACATCTTTAATAGTGTGACTTTTATGATTTCGTATCAATTCTAAAGAACGGTATCAATTCCAAAAAGCAACTGTGAGAGCTTGTAGAAAAAATGAGACAAAATTTTTACACACTTACGCATCTATATCTTTAGGAAAAAAATAAACCAATCTCCAAATTTTTTTATTCAATAAAAATCACAATTTACTTGAGTTTCAAAGAAAATGCCAATTGGTAGAAACCTAGGACTGCGGTATGCAAAAGAACAAAAATTTGGAAAATTGAATTTTCCTGGAAATTTTGCGCGAATAACATAATTGTTGGTAGAATAAATAATTTGTGTTTAAAGCACACATCTATTAGAATATCCTATCGTTCTGCTGGATAAATTTTTTTTACACACCACCACTACTTGATAACAAAAATTTTACACACATTAACCAACCCCTGGTGGGCACGAAAGAAGGGGTCATCCTGACCACATTTTGTATTTGCAACTTATGGTGGAAACGAGCTCTGACGGAGTTATAATGATAAAAGTTAAAAAAGAAACTCTTTATTTACAACTTTGAACTTAAGAGAGAATAAACTCAACAGAATTCTCATAAAATTAACAAAATTTTAGTAACTTTTAACTTTTTTTAAATGAATGAATGAATGAATGATCCCTACTGCGACCAGCGATATTATGTAAATAATTTAACTAAAAAGCATACAAAATACAAAATGTAATAAATAATAAAATTAAAAAAACCAACTTTTGTCCATGCTGTAAACCACCGCGTTTCACGATAACATCCACCATCACAATTTACCATTTTCGGACGAATTAATAGAATTTTTTTATTTAAAAATGCAACACGACAATTGTATGATACGTTACGGTGCTGTATTGGCATTCCAACATCAATTAACATATTTTGACTTTTTATCATATACATAAATATATATAATTTTAACATATTTAACATTTTGTAAAGAAAAAATAAAATAAAAATTCAATTAAGCAAAAAAATACTTAAAAATAAAATTTTCATTTTATAAAAATTATCCAAAATTATTTTAATATACATATACGGAAATATTCGAAATAAAATATAAAAATTAATTAAAAAATATAAATTTTTATTCATTTTAATCAATCAATCAATCAATCAATATTTTATCTGACATGAATTTCAAAAAAAAATTTAAATGTATAAGAGGTGGTTGCGGAAAAAGGAAGTATAGGAAGTATTATGCGGAGGAAATGACAAAAGAAAAACTGAATAAGTGTAGTAATCGTGCGTAATTTTGGTAATTGTTGGGAAAGATTAAAGGGAAGTGTGTGAAGGGAAGTGGGATGATTGAGGCCGGTGAATGGGTATGATATTTTAAGGAGCAATTTAAAGAGAGTGGTGAAGTGGATATCATGGAATTTGTAGGTCCAATTATAATGAATGAATGGATGGATAGAGATATTGGAATGAATGAGATTGTAAAGGTGTTGGGGAATCTGAAAGGCAAAAATGCCAGTGGGGGTAGGAAGGAATACCGGCGGAATATTTAAAATTTCTGGGACAGGAGGCTAGGAAGTGTATGTGGTGGAGGCAATAAATGCAATGTGGAATGGAATAATAAGTATAACGAATAGATTTAAAAATGTAATAATTTTTCCATTGAATAAAATGGGGGAGAGGCAAAGGGTATAAGTATGAATTGAGGATATCAAGTAAAATGATTAAAATGTTGAAGGGAATGTACGAGGGTGGTCAGACGTGTGTACGGGGGCTCAAAGGGAATTCGGGGTAGTTTAGGCGCGTTGCTTGAGTCAGGCAGGGATGTGTTTTGAGCCCAACATTATTTTGGTTAGTCATAAATAATTTGTATGATGAAACTTTGTGGTGCATATGGGTAGCGCGAGAAAATGTGATAATTTAGGTGTATACGGATGATATGGTGTGTGGAAGATACAGAGAATGGTGGACAAGTTAGAAGGTTATTGTGAGAATTGGAGGTTGAAAACTAATACAGGAAAATCTAAGACCATGGTGGTTAGAAGGGGCGATAGAGTGAGAATGGACGAATGTTGGCAAATGAGGGGTAAGAGGGTGGAAGTTGTAAACATTTGGCTGTTAATTGGAAAAGTGTGGGCGGGTTTATGGTGCATATGGAAAGATATACTGATATAATGGTGAAGGAATGTAATGGATAGAAGAGTAAGTCTGGATAAATAGTCGAGAAGAGTAGGAGGTTTTGGTTATTGATGGAACAAGGAAGTGAAAGGAGTGAAAAGGTTTAGAGTTCTAGATGGGACTTGGGATAACGCTCGAAGGGTCAGGATTCTAAGGGAATGGAGGAGATTAGATTTAAGGTTATTTAATGTTTACATATAAGTTGTATTGTAATTGTATGAAATAATTGAAAAAAGAAAAATAAAAAATCGTATATAAAAAAATATATAATTTCAAATATTTAAAAACTTTAATTCAATTTTGATTTAAAACGAACAAAATTAACTACAAAAAAAAAACAAAAATATTATAACATTTATAGCATATAATATGAAATAATTAATTTCAAATATAAACAAACACACATTTAGAAAACATCGCCGTATTTAAAATTTTTATAATAAAAAATTTCGTCACGTAAATTACTCTATCAAATTACTTACCATAATGGAGATGTCAATAAATACAATAATACTTCCCATGAATGTAAATACGTATCGGATTCATAAAAATGATCTTCACAACTGTATCCACTATATTTTGTATATACCAATTGAAAGATTAAAATTAATTTTAGGTTAGAATTTCGTATTTATCGTTAACTATATCGTACTATTTAAAATTTTGTAAATCAGACTTAAACTAAAATGATTTAAGGAAAATTTATTGTAAATTGAATCATTCTATATATTTAGTTTATATAATAGTCAATAATATTATTATTGTTTCATCATTTATTTGAATACTTTATAACATTGGCGGTTATGGGAAATTTATTCGCCGTATATTTCCAAGAGGATAGGATATTCTGCTGAACGGTACATGTCTAATTAGCTGATTAAGTAAAAACAAAATTTTGTCATGCATCCAACCAGTTTTTCCGAAAAATAGACTTTTCTAAATTTTCTATTTTATTTACATACAATTCGGGTTTTTCATAAATTTTTAGTTTTTCTTGGATGCATTTAAAAATTCAATCAATTATTAATATATCATAGAATTGCGAAACCGGTTCACGTTTGATTTTTTCAATATCTGTGGATTAAATTCAAATTTAAATTCCGTACAATCATACATGGAATTGTCCAAGCCAACCAACTATATTAGGACTTAGTGAAACCACTGAAACTACAATTTTTTATGAAAATGCGATATAGAAAAATATAATGTTCCATGTTACAGCTGAATGTCTGCATTCTATGGCCATATATAAGTGTCGCTTTATATATTGATAGCAAAATACCCTTCACGCATTGAGGCAAGATCAAGTGCTATACATTTTTATTTATCTGGATTAAATTCGACATAAAAAATAGTGTTACATATTTATGCTTCACAGAAGTTCAGAATTGTCTAGTTACGATACAGTAACGGAGTTAGATCAATTGTCCCTATAACTATTGACAAGTTATATTTATATTAATTTTATATTTAGATTTAGAGTCTACAAAATCAGAAATAATTGCGGCTGTGGATTTTAATATACATAATTAGTTGATCAACCCAGCGTAAATTACCAGGCCAAACTAACCAGCAACATAGTCTTTTGGACCTATTCCTATTCCTATTTCTTTCAATTCAGCAAGATAAATATACCATTTCAGATGGGGGTATTCTTAGCAATTCTTCAAATTATCGTCCAATAGCAATAACATCAACACTTTCTAAGATAATGGAGAAGGTAGTAAATCCTTTGATTGTACAATATGTCGATGAGAAAGTACTTATTAATGATTGTCAATAAGTAATTAATATTGTCAGGCACAATAGATCACGACAGGTTATCTGCTACTTATTTAACCGATAAATAGGTAATAGCAAATTTTATTTTAAAAGCAAATTTTGGTGAAACACAAATTGTTGCACTTGACATTACTTTTTGACAGAGTATGACATACGGCATTAATATCCAAAAGTCAATCATTTGGGTTAGAAGCGATATTTTCTAAATGGATTGTCAACTTTTTAGCTAATAGAAATATTAAGGTTGTACTCTGGATGCCGTGAAATCTATTACACACCCTCTTTTTAATTGTTATCAATGATCTTCTATCAGTAACCGAAAACCCATTAAACTGTTATGCTGACTATAGTATGTTACATTCTGTATATGAACTACTCGTAATCATAATGCGAACCAAATGTTTCAGTCACGCCATACGATGATTTCTTCAATTAACAAAGATTTAGAATCAATATTTAATTGGTGAAGGATAAACCCATATGGTGAAATTTAATCCATCTAAAACAACAGCATGTTTGTTCTCAAACAAAAGATCCATAAATGTTAACCCAATCATTATGAATAATACCAGCGGCGGATCTGAACCTCCAAGGGTACTTGTTCACTTTAAAAACTGATAAAGAACAAAAATAAAAAAAAAAAAAAAACTAGAAATTTTAATTAGAAAAATGAAATGTTTGGAAAAATAATGAAGTACGCATAACAAGCATTTACGAAAGAATGAAAAAAGATCGCATATAATTTTATATGAAAGGTTCATTTCTATAAGTGAACATTATATAGTAAATAATATCTATTTTTTATTCATATATATGCCAATATGCCATATATAGAAATGAGAAAAATAAAAAAAAAAACAAAAAAAAAATATTTATATATTTTCTATGATTATATACACCGCAGCAGGCAGTATATGAGTATGCGAGATTTGAATGATAAAAAATACAGCATACAAACAACCATACAGCATATATAAGAAAAAAGAAACAAGCATTTGTATTATTGTTCACAATTTATAGTGAACGAAAATTAAAATAGTATTTGTATTATTTGTATATTCGTATACCTCGCATTTTCGGAAAATATAAATGTATTTGCCATATACCATTAAACAACAATGTATAACAACAATATTTTTTGGTTCATTTAAAATTGTGAACACTATGGGAGTGCGATTAAAAAAATGCACGAAAGAAAGAGTATATATAGATTAAAGGTGTATGTATTTTTTCGTTTTTGTTTTTCTTTTATGCGACGTTTCTTTATATATATGATATATATACCATTGTGTTCATTATTTAAAATGAACCTAAAGAATATTATCTCTTATATTTTTTACTGATAAAAATAATCAGCGCTGCAAATTTTTTGGGACACTTAATATTATTTTATTCATCAAAAAAATTAAGAAAAATATTAAAATCTGTATTTTCTTAATTATTTATCAATATTTTTAGCAGGTGGTTCACTGAACAGAGTGAACAAAACCCAGATACGCCTGTGAATAATACTCATATTCCTCAATCTAAGGACCTATTCAGTTTGGGAATGTCTTTGTCAAATAATTTTACCCAGAATAATAATATGATTATTGCAGCTAAAAAAAGGTGGCTAGTCGCATTGGATTTTTATGAAGACCCAAGGAATTCCTTAATTCTGAAAATTTAGCACTAGTTTATAAAGCGTCTATAAGGCCACCTCTAGAATACAATTCTTACATATGGGCGGGCTTACCAATCACTACACTACAGTTTAGTGACAGGATTGAAAAACATGCGTTCTCACTGATCAGGAATAGAACTAAAATAAATTTCATTGAATTATTGGATCATAGACGTACGCAGTAGCTTCATTATGCATATTTTATAAATACAACCACCAAGAATGTTCTAATGAAATTTTCAAATTAATGCCTGCGCCGATTAACTTTGTTTATAATTCAGAAATTCTTAAAACAGCACATCCACATTCAGTATCTATTAACTTTTTTCGAACCAACAGATTTGTCAAATTTATTTTTTCCAAGAACATCAAGATTATCGAACAGTTTAACAGAGGTTAAAATAATTGTATTTAAAATAAACATTTCATCTTATCTAAAAACTAATCCACCTAAAGTGCAACTTGTACAATTATTTGAAAACATATGAGTTATTTTTTCTTACTACATTTCAGATTAAGTTTTATTTTCCCTCATATTTGTTGCTTTTATTTTCAAAATTTCATAAATTAATCCACATATTATTAAAGTTTGACCATCCAAAATCACTTAAATGTATTCAATGCATCATTGGTTCCACACATGATTAAGTGATTTTGTTACGGGCACACGGAAATAGAATTCCGAGGTTTTAAGGGCGCTAAAACGATTCGGCCGTAGTAACGAACAAAAAAGAATATTTAGCCGATTTTCCATTAGAGTTCAGTGAATAATCAAAGAAAACAGCGATACTGTATTTAAGTGAACGACCAAATTTAAGTGAACATCGACTATATCTTTTGATTCATTAGGACGATCAAATTTTCTTCTATGAAATATCTTAAAATTTATTGAATTTTCAAATTATTTAAGGAATTTTCCGGCAAATTTTGTTTGTAAAAAATTTTTATTTTATAGAACAATTATTGTGCTAGGCATGTACCTTTCGTGTACTATCATATCCATATTGGTAATATGTCAAACAAAATGTTCAGCTCCGCCACTGTATTTTTAATAATTATAAAAACAAAAAAAAAATTAACAATAAAAAAAAGCTTACCAAATTTCTAATTCTGGACCGGTACGATAACTTGCACCCATTTCTTTGGCTTCAATGATAGATTGTAATATTCTATCACGATTACCTTCAAAATCCATTGCCCATTGATTAAGCGTTGATATTGCAACCGTTACCTTTCGTCCCATAATTTAATGTGTTTTATTTCGTTTTAACTATTATGTAAAAATAAAACAATATATTTTTTATCAATTAAAGTAATAAAAACAACACAATAAAAAAAAATGAAATCTAAAAACATTCCAACAAATGAGGGGCATATTTTGTATGCAATATATAAATTAATCTTTATTGATAAATCAGAAAATAGGTTGTCATGGTATAGGATATAGGATATACATGTAATAGATATAATGTATTGATTTTGACAATTTATATACTGGGTGAGTCTAATAAAAAGATATCGGCCGGCTGTTATTTTGGCGAAACAAACTTATTTTCGGCTGTTATGTTATAGAATATATAAAACTATAAAAGTCTTCGTTCCCTTTTAAAAAAATACAGATTATTTTGCAATCCAAGATGGGAAATCAATGTCACTCAAAATTAATCTTTTATTTGTCTCCTTTACAGTCATTAGCCAGAGCTTTTTTATAGTAGGAGTATGTCGAAGGACCTAGTTGAGAAGTGGATGATTTTCGAACATCAGAAACGACGGGAGGAAGTAAAGAGGCTTATTGTTAGACAATATAAGAGGACATTTGGATTGAGAGTAGGAAACACCAATAGGGAGGTTCTAAGATTTCCACATGGAACTCTCGGAAAATTGGTGGCTTACACAACTGTACATGGATGCGCTTCATGCGAGATCTTGTGGGGATGAATATTCTCCGAATGATACTTGAAGGCTATGCCTTGAGGATGAAGAAGCGGCTACGCGCATTATATGTCAATGTCCGACTTTAGAGGGCAAAATGATGAGGGTGACCGGTCGCCGATTTCTTTATGAGGAATGGTTCGACCGGATTCTATTCAAAGAGATGCTTGAAATAACAAGGGACAATTCATAATTCGATGAAAAATGTGGGAGACCGGAGTGGCAATTCGAGTCGGTGCAAATCCGAAGGTACGAAAAGTGAACACATTTTAATGAAATTTGTACTATATAAGCTTTATTTTTTGATTTATTTTGTGCTTCTGGTGGATCACAAAGAGCTTTGCAGATATTTGTTTGAAATTTTCATTATAGGGTTTTGAAACCAAATGCGAAAAATTCCATTTACGAAAATTTTTTCTGATTCCTCTGCTTCCAGCTGCTACCCCTGCATACTAATCATTAGGATTATATTATAGAGATATCTCGTTTAGTTGGTAACCCACCGATTTGAAATATTTGGACAGGGCGATATCTTGACAGGGTGTTTTAATCATAATATTATTGAAAACTCGGCAGAGAGTGTTCCGAAGGGAAAAACTATATCGCAACCCAACCCAAAACCCACATGCAAGTAGTATAGAAGACAGAAAAAATCTACACGTAATAAGGTGTAATGTAGATAATCTTATAGGTTAGGACTTTAGGACATAAACGAATCCTTTTACTAGATCATAACATATGGTCAGTTTCCTGAGTTTTGCGGGTTTAAATAACCACCGTTTTTGAAGAATCGATTTTGATTAGATTCACCCAGTGCTGCATTATATACAGGAATATTTATTGCATTTTATTATATATCTTGTTCACGTGTGGCGTATGGAAGGGAATTATGAAATATGTTCATATACATGTTCACGTGGTACCGTAGTATTGTAATACATAACCTGTAAATTGGTGTATTTTTTTGTTTCGGCAGAATGAAATTTTTTACTTTTATTCAATTATTATCATTAATACTTCGCTGTAAATAATTATTTATGTTATTTATGTAACAATGTTTAATTATTATTATTAAAAAAATACCACCAAAAATAACAGGTGATATACTGACTGCTCTACGAAATCTCTTCACGGGGTGCGTGATTAAAACTCACTACGCTACGAACCTCCAAAATCAAACATACCTCATAATTCAGTACCCATAGTGTTTACGTAGTGGATTTCGAACTACGCTACGCTACAACAAGGCTGCACTGTGTACTGGAACTAAACTTGCCTCTCTCAATTGTAATATTTGGAATTCGGAACCTCGGAGCTGGTGGAGAAAGTTGAGAGGGGTAAGAGTTGTGGGAGTTATTGTCCATTCGTTAGATAACTTGAGAAATTCTTAATCGATCATCAAGAACGGTATTTTATTCCTGAAAGACAATAGAAAATGGTGTGTTAAATTTCGAAAATGAGCAAACCAGGCATTTCTTCGGGAATTCCCGAATAGGTCGTATGTTTAATTAAATTGTTGGTATAGTTCAGTTAATATGTGTTTTTTTCTAAAACAAATACCAAAAAATTTGAGCTTACTTAAATTAATAACATTTATTTAAGTCATGAGTTATGGCAAAAAAGAAAGGTATTCCATCCAAACGATGATGACCGTTTTTTTGTGGATCTCAGTAACCATGTTACGCCAATATCTTCGCCATTTTAACGCAAACTTTAAAGGTCATGATGATGCGAATCAAATGTAAAAAAAAGTTTATGGGTATCGAACGAAACACCATATAGATCGGAAGTTTATTAAATTTATCGATATTCCGTTATTTCGTGAAGGTTTTCAAAGTTGATTTCTGGGCTTTTATTTTTTAAATGATTTTTATTCCAATTTTTTTTTCCATACAACATTATTTTCTATAAATAGAATTTACATCGCATTTAATCAATATTTGCGTTATATATTAAAAAAAAAAACAAAACAATACTTTCATTTATACGTGATATTTAAAAAAATTCTATTGGTATTTCATTGTGTATTACATCATTTTACTAATTCCTTTCAATTAAGGTAAAAAAGAAATAGATAATAATAGTTTATAATTTCTATAACTATATCAATATATATTATATACATATATATGGAAATAATAATGAATTGATTCAATATTGTGTGTGTATTTTCATAATCATTTTAAATAATGTATAGAGTAAAATTTTGTTTATTTTTAATTTATATAAAAGTATAAAAAATATTAGGTCGGAGGGATTGCAGGTAACGAATGTGGGACCTACAGCGTTTAACAAATTCAAACCCCAGTAAAGTATCATATGGGCAATACATAAAACGAGCAGAACAAATCGATGGGAGGAAGCTACCCAGAAGCTTTGGCAAGATTACGAAGATCGACCTTAATATGGGCGTCACTGGCATCGAAGGATTATAGATTAATCCCGGGCAGAACTCTTGGATACAGTAGATACCCTTCCAGCAAAGGTGATGTTGGTGTTATCGACGTAAACTTGGAGTAGAGGACCATTCCATTAAAATGAGTGAACCACAAAACCAAGGTATCGCTCTGTGAAGTTGTCAGCAAGATGAACCGGTTGGAAGGGATCCGTTTAGCAGACAATCGGCTTACATCGTTGAAGTATGTAACAAATATGATAATACGGATCACAGGGAATACGGATACCATCTTTGCCAGATTACGATCTCAGACCACATGTTGGAAGAACACTTACCATTGCAGAGTAATTCGCACAAGCTAGACAACGCACGGTAAACAACGATGTGCTTCTGACCGTGTTCTGTCAGATCGTTAAGGCTGAGGCGATTAATGAGGCAGGGGGACACCCAACTTTGTTTTGCTTATGCTAAAATCTCGTGTGGCAAACCAAGGGAAAGTACCGATATGGGGAATTTGTAGATGACGACATAGCAATGAGTGGGTTGGGTTCAGATATACAGTGTAGCGGTAGGTTGTCCCATACCGAAAACTAAAAGTTGGTAAACAAAACTGTCATCATAAGAAGGTGGAATCAGCAATTAGGACAAGTGCTTTAAGTAGGAAAGGATATACATAGCAATGATTAAGGAGCCAAATGGTATATCATTTGGAAATTCGGGGTTTACTTTATCTTTTTCAACTTTATTATAGAAATAAAAACTGGTGTTATGCACCACCCCCATACGCGATAGTTTGTAGGTTAGCACCTCCTATTTTTATGTAAAATTCACATAAATCCAATTCACCGCAAAGCACAGACTTCTTTATATTATATAAAAATCGTTCAAACCTACACATTGTTGAAAAATCTTGATTATCAATAATTTGGTACTAATTCTAATACTCTCTCATTTCTAGTATTAATAAATGTCTCTATGTAAATGATCACATTAAATTTAAATTGTTACCATGAAAATCAGATTACAGATTACATTTGAACAATGAACACCCGGCTATTCACATAACATTAAAAAAAACCATAAATACTTATAAATAAATACTAACAATAAGTCTCCAAAATTAAATTATCCGTCCAATGTATTATATTCCAATGTATTACGTATATTAAATAAATAATACAATATTTTCTGCTATTATATTTTTTATGGTTTATTCTTTATCTTTGTATGTATTCTTGTATGTGTTCCCAAATAACTCATAGAATTTTATAGTTTAACATTTGATATTCTACAGTTTAAATGGCCATGCATTAAATTGAAGTGTAGATTTACAGATATGGTTATAAATATAAAAAAACATATATTTCAATAGTGTTTGATTGTAAATAGAGCAAATAATGTATTTGTAAGAGAAATGCAATAAATAATAATAGTGTTCAAATGATATTTGAAACGTGCCGCGCAATCATTTGGTCGCAATCAAAAGGAAGATATTTATATTTATATGGTTGCTAAGAGGATGATGGAAAGAGTTATAGCATTCTAGGGTATTGTGATTCTCAGTCCGTCATCCTCAAGTATTAGTTACACCTCCACGTGGTGGCAACCGGGCAATGCATCCTAGAATGCAGCTAAGTAACTAATGCAAAAAACAAACAAGTAATGATTGAATAACCGAAAGGTTTAATTACCCCAGGTCGTATCCAGACTGAGCCTTGGAACCCAACCTCTTCGGAGGCATGCCCACGGATTCTGGGGGGAAGGGGGGGTAAATTATTACTTGAAATGGGGAGTTTGAAGATCACGGGTCCGCGATCCGAATTGGCCACTCGTAGGCGAAGGCGGACTAGAGCGGAAGAAAGCGGCGCGGCACAAAAACTGCTGGGAGCTGCCAGTGAAGGCAGTGGAAAGCAGGCTGAAGTTTTAAATTCAGAAAACTCCACACCGGAAGGGGACCAACACGAGAAGAGATGCAGAGTAGAAATACCTAGTAAATCTTCAGATGAGGGCACCCAAAGGAGGATGGAGGGACTGCGGGTGGAGAATGCGAGACCGTCACGGTCTAACACATTCAATAGGCAAGCATTTTTAAATGGAAAAACCATGGCAAGGGGAAGCCGAAAAATAAAAATATATCCGGGTTTGGAGAGCATACGGATGGGGGTAACCGGGCACCGGTTCTTCGCAGAGAGCGAGCTGGGAAGGATACCCTTCAAGGAGATGCCTGAGATAACGAGGGACACTATATTCGATGAGCAATCGGGGAGACCTGGGTGGCAAACTGAGTAGGTGTCAATCGGAGGTACGAAAAGGGGCCCAAGTACGGTCTGATTCGAACATACCGCAGCCGGAGGAGGGGTTTTAGTCAGTAAGAATCTGACACGCGTCTTCGGGCGTGTCTATGCAAGATTTCCCCTCCTTCGTTAAAAAAAAATATTAAAATAAATTTAAAAAAATTAAAATATAACTTTTTATCTTCCTCGCGAAATGTATGTAAATAAGTAATTATCAAATTAATTTGTAATATACTAATATATCAGTTTAAATTGAACCGTGAATGAATAAAGAAGTCGAAAGAAAATATTATATAAATATGTTTATGTTTATTATAATTTTTTTTTAGTTTTATATTAGATTTGCTTCACAGGATTGAGCTTTCATTGATATTTCTTTAGCATATATTCTTATCTATATATCGCGTTCGTATCGTCAATTTATCTTCCAGCCGTAACGCGGGAGAGTTCCATTCTCTATGCGTAGGGAGTAACGTGTACGCGATAAAAATCTTAGGTGATAGATATATCATCTAGGCGAATCGTCTGCACTACACTATAAGAAATGCTTGTGGGATACCAGCCCGTATTAGCGCTTATATATGTGATGCGAGTGGTAAATTAAGGTAAATTGATTAGTGGTAAATTTAAGCCCTTGCCGTAATAAATTACAAATTATGAAACTAGCAATAGTGCCTCAGATTGGACAAGAAAAACGGCAACGATTTAAGCAATTGAAAAATGACTATGATTTAAATGTGACTTCCTGAAATTGAATGTATGAACGATACTGCGATCAGGTGGATTGACCGATTGTTTAAAGAGACGTAATTGGAAATAATAGCGGTCCAGCGCGCGGTGGCTTGGATAAAAAACATTTTATCTATGAAAAAAATACAAATTCTACTACAGTGATAGAAATAAAACAGGCCACCGGCTTTATCGTTATGGGAAAAGAAAGGGAAGCGCGGTCATAGGTTTCAATCTAACTAATGATCGAATTGGGGAAAGGATTTTCAACCTATCCTTAAGAAACGTTCATGCTTCAACGGAAAAAAACCAACAATGGCGAATGTTTAGTGGATTTTACAATGTCGAACAGTATGATAGTGGCGAGCACAGAGGTTTTCCACATAAGAACATACACAAGGGAGCATGCGGTGTTCACCAGATGGTAGAACAACAAACCAAATTGATCACGTGTATTTATTGACGGCCGACATGCATCCGACAAAATGGATGTGAAGAGGACATGGAGCTGAAGAGGACATAATATCAATTCTGATCATTTTCTCGTAAGGACTCTGTTCAGATATCAAATCAGCGCTCATCGCCAAATTGTTATTGCGACCAATGTTCGATTTGGTTAAAATCAAGTATCACAACGTTAAACATCAGTATGAAGAAAAATTGGTGGAGTTTTTAGTTTAGACTGATGTGGAACAAAGTTTTTTTTTTTATTATTTAATATTTTTTAAATAAAAAAAAGTGCAGTTGATGCTCATCGAATGCTTGTCGAAGGTTATGGCGAATATGCTTGAAATGAAAGTGCGTATGCAAAAAATGGTTTAGACAATTCAAAGGCAATGATTTTGATGTGAGAAATGAGGTACGTGGAAGATCACCAAAAAAGTTTGGATGACACTAAATTGTAAGCATTGTTGGATGACGATTAAACACAAACTCAAAAACAACTTGTAGAAGCATTAAACGTTGATAGAACAATTGTTTCGCCAAACGTTTAAAAGTCATGGAAGGGATCCAAATGTGTGGAAAATTAGTGCCGCATGAATCGATGAATGAAAGACAGATGGGAAACCGAAAAAGCACTTGTTAAATTTTGATTCAAAGGCACGAAAAGAAATCAGTTTTACATCGAATTGTTACTGACGATGAAAAATGGATTTATTTTAAGAATCCTAAATGGAAAAAATAATTGGTTAATCCCAGACAACCATCAACATCGACTGCAAAGGCTGATCGTTTCGATAACAAGGCAAGAATGCTGTGTGTCTGCTGGGACCATAAAGGTATGGTGTACCACGAGCTCCTAAAACCTATTGAAATCGTTAATACTGATCGCTACCCACAACAAAAAATCAATTTGAACCATGCATTGATCGAAAAACGACCAGAATGGGCCACAAGACACGGCTCCGGTAATTTTGCTCCACGACAACGCACCGATTTTTTTATCGATGGGACACGCATTGGCTGAGCAGCAGTTTGATTCCTACGAAGAAGTCGAAAATTGCCGATGTCTAATTGGTTTGCTTCACACAGACGAAGCTATATTGGCGTGGTATTCCACAAAATTTTGTGGTAATTTCCACAAAAAAGGGTCGGAAAAGTGTATGGAAATTACTTTTATTAAAATATTTATTCTTTTTCAAAAGAAAATGTCTTATGTTTCTGTATTTTAAAAACAGCAATTTGTTATTCATACACCTGATTTACAATAATTTACAAAGAATAAAGTTTTTGGTAATAAATAAAAAAAAAGTATTAATATTATATCTATAATTTTATGTATTTTTATGGTATATACCAATAAAATACAAATACCGATGTATAAATATATAATATATACAATACCGGTCCTTTACTCTTTTACGCCCTACGCAGTACAAATATATTTGCACCCTATATAGCATCCATATACTATAGCTTGTTCACGTCCAAGCGTATTGTAGCGTAGCGTAGTCGAAATCCACCGTGTGAACACATTGCGGTGTGAATTATGAACTACGTTTGATTTTGAACAGATGAACAGAACAGATTTTGTAGTGCAGTCCGTATATATAAGCTCTTATTTTTGGCGGGATTTTATTTGAAAATTTATAATAATATATAACCATTGTTACTTAAAGTTGCTGGTTATGTATTGCAATACATAACGGTACCACATGAACAATTGATATATAAACGTAGTTCATAATTCGCTTCCCTATACTACGCCTGCACTTGAACAAGATAATAGTAGCCATTTTCAAATTACCTAGAAGTGATAGGCTCATAATGTTTTTGTTTGTTGAGTAGGTCAGGTCTTCTGCGGATAACATTTATAATTACATGTATTGTCTGGTTTTATTTTTGGCGAAATCTATAGCAATGTTTTGAAAGAAGAATTTTGGTATCGGATTAATTATCCTAAGCATTTTTCAAATCGGTCAATTAAAATAGGAATACGTCCTTCTAGTTTAAAAACCACCCTACTAGAAAGAAGCGCCCCAAACAAGTACAACATTTGCATATATGAAAGTGACCGGTCCTGAATATTTATAATTAATATTTTTCCGGAATATTTTTTTTTTTAAACCAAAATTATAAAAGACACAAAATATTTTCGTATATTTGTAATATTTGCAACATATTTTCTTTGTAATAAAAGTTACTACTAGCGTAAATGAAAAAAAAAACAATTAATAAGAAAATTGGGTGCTGCGGTGACGGTGAAATTCTATAAATAAATAATTCATATATTAAAATATTGAAATTTTCTTCTTCTTTGTTTTCATAAAAAAATATTGTCGTTCATCGTTCTTCTTATGCTGTATGTAAATAATTTACTGCCATCATATATATTTATATTTAAAATATAAAAATTAATGTTTTCTTCTCATTACAATTTATGCATATAACATATACAAAATACATGCATATATTTTTCTATATATAAATACACAAAAAAAAGTAAATAAACAGAAATTTTACACATAAGCGCAAAAATATATAATGCAGTAAAAATTGCATATACATTTTTTTTCCGTATATTATAAATAATTTAATTACATATAGTGATTTATTAAAAAAAAAAATTTATTATTTAAATACATTTTTAGTGGAAGTGTAAACGTTTTATATATCGGTCGATTATAATTTGTATGGTGTTTTATTGTGGGATCGCGCAACCATCCCATAAATGCAATTTTTATTTTTTTCAGTTATTTTGAATATTTTTATATCGTGAGGTAGTTGAAAGGGATATTTTTGTTTTGTTTTAATATAATTTTATTATGGGTGAACATTTAAATGAAAATGTTAATAATAAGCAGGGTAAGTACATCAGAAATTTGTTAATTTTTAAGAGATTAATTTCAAATATAATTTTAATTGGCATTAAGTTTAAATTTTTTTTTTTTTTTGAAATACTGAATTACAATACTAAATATAATATGATATATTTGTACAGTGTCCACGGAATGAGTTTAACCACGATTGTGAAATTAAAAATAAAAGTGTAATAATTCCGTTTGATATCTTATATGATTAAAATTTTTGGGGGTTTATTAACGACAAGAGAAGTGCGAGAGGATATCCTGCTCGTACCCTGCATTACAATGATGTATATATGGGGATGATTCAGAAACGATTCAAAAACTATTCAAAAAAGGTTTCTTAGATGTGCTTTACTCCTTGGAGTGATCCAACCAGACCGCCTAAATACAATCATAGGCTTGCTTTACTAAATATACCCTAATTGGAAAAACATCGTAAATTTATCGGGGTTTCTTTTATATGTAATTTATTAAGAAATAAAATTGATTGCATGTGTTAATAGATTACAATTTAAATTGAATGATAGACACCTTCGATGAGTGTTATTTTTTCAACTGAATTGCTATCGTACCAATTATGGTCACTTCACACGTCACACGGGGTTTTCGATAGGGACAAATCATTTTATTTTTCTGTTGGTCGGACTGTCACTGACCTCTGATTGTGAGTCAAATTTAACGGTAATATCTTCATTAGTTGAACAATGACGCTCATTTTCGTAAACAGTTAAAAGTGATTTTTTTCGATTTTTACCATGTCGGAAAATAGTCAACAAAGAAGTTTAATGAAATTTTCTCTTCGGAATGAAATTTCTGCTGCCGAAACCCTCAGAATGTTGCGAAAAGCCTCCATTTCGGTGTACAGGCCATTTCTAAAACGCAAGTGTATGAATGGCATTAAATGTTCAAAGAAGATCGTGTAGGCTTTGAGGACGGACAACATAAAAGATGACCAAGAACATCAACTGATGAACATCATGCCACGCAAATCAAAGAATTTGAGCTACAAAATCGTCGATTGACTACTGGAGAACTTGCTGATGCTGTTGGAATTTCAAATGGGTTCATTCAACACCATTTTAAAAATATGTTTTGTGCCTCAGAAAAGACAAATCGCGATTGGTCCCAAAAATGCTGCATTTCATGGAAAAACAACGTCGCGTTGAAGTGTGATTTCACACAATGCCTGCCGACTATCAAGACAAAATGAAACGCATCAAATCTGGAGATGAGACTTGGATCGTGACTTATGGCTATTCGCTAACGGGCGTAAGAGACCGCACCGCGGGGACACCGTTTTACTAAAGAAGAGATTAAAGCCAAATCGAAGAAGGTATTGATGGTCATACCGAAAGAAGACTACTCCAAGTGTTTTGTTGAATGGAAAAACCGTTGAAGCAAGTGCATTGGAGCTGATGAAGATTATTTTGAAGGCGATGATATTGATTTTGAAGAATAAATAAAGATTTTTAAAATTAAAACAAAATTCCGGGTCATATTTGTACACACTTGTACTTTTTGGTTATTTTTTAGAAAAGTTACTGGAATGCACCAAAACATTCAATCAACCATACGACCATAATTCACCGAACTGATTGCAATATTTATTAGCTCATCTGCGAAACTGACCTCATTTTTCAGATCGGGTTTGATGATCAGTTAAGAATTACTTAAGTTATCCTAAAAGTTTTTTTTTTTCAAAATTCCCTTTAAACCCGATAAAGAGTTGGAGGACAGCGTTTAAATGGGGGTTGATTTAAACGCTCTCCTCCAACTCTGAGGTCCCAATTCCAAATATTACAAACGAAAGGCCAACCGGTATGACCAAGTAATTCGTTTGGCTTTGAATGCAGATAATTGCCATTTGAATAAGATAAGATACGATGCGAGAAGGAATTTGTTCAATTTATAAAAATGTCTCCGACGTGTGCAATTAATACCGCGGACACTGTATATATAGTTAAAGATATCAAATACAAAAATCAATAATAAGCTTAAAATGACAAGTGTGTGTATGATGAAAAGTTACAAATCAAGATATATATTTGCAAATATATTAAATAAATTAATATTCAAGATATAACATATATGTCTTTTTTATATATATCTAGGTTCCATAAATATATTTTTATATATAATGTAAAATTAAATGCACTTTTATTTTTGCATTCAAAATATAAATGAAAATCAAAATAAATATATTTTTCATTGACATTTATATTTATATTCGTTCATGTCATTATATGCAAAGTGACTCTATGTGGTGTGGCGTGGTGGTGGCGTTGTGATAAAAACGTGAAATCTAAAATTCTGAGAAAATCTTACCTTTTGCATAAAGGTTCGAGGCCTATACTGAAGATCTGTGTTTTTTGTTCGTTATTTTTTAATCTAAATTTTAACAAAGGGTTATATATTTTATATAACATGGGGAAATTAGTCGTTACCAGGGCAAATTACCGACACCATAAAATAGAAATTACGAAACCCACAACAACAGAAGACATACATTGCCGGACGCTAAAACCAACCGTCAGTGGGTACGCAAAAAATGTATTTATAAAATATGTACTGGAAAAATGGATAATAAAAATAATAAACAAATAAGACAGACAATTGCCATTGGAAACGTTGTTTTACAAAACAAAATTTACATATATATGTAAGTTAACGTCAAATGGGGTGAAGTGACTTTTAATGACGCCGGAAAATTTCAGGAAAAACAATTTTTAGTTCTTGTAAAAAAATCTAAAGTAAAAAAAATTAAAAATTAAAAAATTAATTTTCTTTGTAAATTCAAAGTAAAAAAAAATCTAAAGTTTTATGAAACCTCAGCAATAAGGAAACACCGATCAATTTCACCCCGCATCTTGGGGTGATATGTGCATATGCTTATGTTTTTGAACCCAAGATTATTGCTGGAGGATTGAATAGTAACCTTTTTTTTTTAAATTACATTAAATCGATAAAAAATACGAACATAATTAAATGCACATGATTAACGACTGCCTTTTGGTGGCCATATGGAGAATATATTATAATTAGTCTACACTTCTGCAGCTTATTCCCATAAAAATAGTAGTCATGAAAGGTTTAATGCCGTTACACGAAGAGATGTACTTGAACTTGAAGGAAATCTGAAAAGGGCATCTAGAGTTAATAAAAGGGATTTAATATGCTGATGCCTATATGACGTCCGATATAATGACCAATTAAAAGGAAAAATTAACTTGGTTCTTAAATATGTTACACATCTCCCAAAAACGGAGGAATGGGACCGACCATGCAAATGTCTAAGTGATGATGCCCAAAAATGGTTCACGGGTGGGTCAACAAAGACACACGGGGGAGTTGGTGATTCGGGAACGATAAAATATGATAAGAAATGTTCAATTAGTATGTCTATAAGTGGAGAGGCAACTATGTATTCCAAGCAGAGATATAAGCGGCGGATAAAACAAAGGAGAGAGAGAGAGAGAGAGAGAGAAAGAGAGACATGAATGGGATTCATGTTAATATACTCTCTGAAAATCAGGCGGCTTTGATGCCACTTGAAAAAAACACTTTAAATTCCAAGCTAGTCTTCAAATGTTACGAAGCCGTAAACGACGTGGCAAACAAATGTGATGTCAAAGTTATCTGGATATCTGTTCATATATCAGGGACCTTAATATCAGGGACCTTAAGCATTAAAAAATTCTATAATATAAATACAAAGTGAACCGAATAAGTTCTGAACTTACCGAGAGAACAACTTAAAATTCTCTGTATTGCTCTCAAGGGGCATGTGCAGTGTAACCGTGTATCTCAAAAATACGGGAGTGGTAAGAGTGGTTGTAAATGGGCAATGTACATTCTGTAATGAGGATGGGACTATGGAACACATGCTAGCAAAATTTTCAGCGCTCTGCAAAACATCTGCGATTGACACTTGGGTAGTCCAGAGACCGGCGATCTATTTTGTTTACTTGCAAGTAGGAATTATGTCGTTCATGATTGATTTGTAGATAGAATGCTAAGAAAAATATTTGTTTTTGTTTTTTAATTGGATAAAGTAATTAGGTAATTTACATTTACAGAAAATGAATCATTGTGAGAAATTAACTGTAAATTGGAATTATTATATTTTGTAAAATGGGAATTGTGTTTTGGACACTAAAAAATATTTGCAAAAATTATACGAAATAGTGTGATGGATCCACTGTTTCCACTTTACCCCATTTTACGGTATAAAATAACTCTATTTAATCGTTATCCTGTTATGTACGAACGTACATATATATACAAAATAAATGAAATATCAATTTGAATTTTTATTGAAGAAAGTATATTAGGATGACGATATAACATAACATATTAATAGTTATTTGAATCAAAAACAGTCTTTAAAAAGTGATATTTTCAATTTCATTCATTCATTTTTTGGTTTTTATTTTTTTTTTTTTGATAAATTCAATGTAAAAAAATTTATTGAAATTTAGTTAATACATATACATTAACAAACAAATTATCGCCTCCGAAATCGACTGCGAAACAGGCCGTTTCTTACTATTCTATCATATTATGAAATCGCGATTCTGGTGAAAAGTGATTCGATAAAGTAACATGAGTTTTTTTATGCATAGTTTGTGATTTATTTAATTTTGCAATTAAAGAAATTGATTTAAAAAAAAAAATGTCGCTAAAATAAAAATGTGTGACTGAGAGTGTCAGTGAGTTAATATTTTTTTTTTTTGTTTACCGATAATAATAATTAAATAAAAAAAGGTAACTGCATATAGCAAAGTGCAACATTCGAATGTACTTGCAATAATTATGACACCTTCGAGGTCATTCACTAAATCACTTTTCAACAGAATCGCGACCAAAGAACAAAAAATAATATATTGATTTATTGCTGACTTTATTGCTTATATTATTATTATAAAAATCTATAGGATATTCTCAGTTTGAGGTTAAATGTATATTTTTGTTGTGTTCGTCTTCATTTAACATTCTTTAAACATTCTTTGTACCTTTTCTTCATTCATTATTTTATAGAATTTTATTGCGTTTTTATAAGTATCTTAAAAAGGTCTTCAGATTTCGATTTAAATTTTTTTACGAATTTACGATTCTAAATTTATTAGTTACTTTTCGTTATTTTATTTTTTACAACGATTACGATATAACTATTTTTTTTCCGGCCCGGCAAATCAAAAATTACTTTATGTTTAATCCTCATCCGGCTGAGAAATGTTTACCCTTCTCATCATGGATACAACAAACATTTTTTTACATAAAATTAACTTGCCAACATAAACATTTTAATTTTTTTTCTAAGATAGATTTGTTAAAAATCAACAGCAAATTTAAAATACATTAGTTATTGAAGTGATAAGTTATAATATAAATATTTTAAATGCAAATCACCAAAATCAGCCGGATGCCTACATGTCAGTCTGATTAGAATTAAAAGATTTTATATATTTTGATTGTTATTATATTTTTTTTATTATTATTATTATTATTGTAATTCACTGCAATTTACGTAGTACAACGTTAAAAAATACCGACGTTCATTTTCATGAAATACCGACGACGGTGAAAAAAGAAAAACCAATCATTTCATTTGAATGCGGTAAATGCCGCGTTTAAAACCAACGTACGTTCATTTGTGGGTTTAATTTATGATTTGAAATTTTTTGTGGATATTATTTGTTATTTTTTTATTTTAAATTGTGAATTTTGTCGATTTTGTTGTTAAATTCATTTTGAGATGGTGTTATTTGGATTCGCGCGCGAATAAGAAATTGTTGATAAATGAAATAATTCGAGAAATAAAAATAAGAACATTTACCGGAATCGCTGTGATTATCCACCGTTAAGGTTTAAAAAAAAAAGTTTATTACTTTAAAGTAATACAGCGGAAAAATTATAATGTTTCATTGGCCAGCTAGTGAAAAAGTCCAATATTTACAGGCACATTTATTTCCATCAAGTACGATTTCGGCTAGAGGTAAACTAATATTTTAATTTTTTTAAAAATCACCTTTTTCCTTTATGTAGTATATCTTTGTTTTGTCAAGGGACACCATTTTTTGAACACCCTGTAACTCGGTAGGGATTGAAGTTAGATCCCCCCTTACAAAACGGTTTTTTGCTGGAAATAGTCCCAGGAATACGTGGGTAAATGACATATTGAAATGGGTTGAATGGAATAATCTATTAGGTGTAGGAATTAATAATGCAGATTTTTTGGCTTGAAAATGGCATTTATTTGTATAACAAAATGTAAACGTTTGCCAATGGTTCTTTGGTCGACATTCAACGCCATTGCAAATTAATGTTGCGTTCTACACGAATTTTCATCCAATAACGCTTGCAATTCTTCGTCTTCAAATTTTTTTGGCTGACCTGGCCGTTCTTAGTCTTCCAAGTCAAAATCACCATTTCGGAAGCGTACAAACCATCGTTCACAAGTTGTTTGAGAGCTGGAGCATGTCCACCATAAGCTTCAACCAACAAACGATAACTTTCAGCAGCGGTTTTATTCAAATGAAAGAATGTAACTAAACTTCCCCGCACAACTTCCCCGCACAACAACTTTTTTCAGGCATTTTTTTTCGACATATTTGAAGAGAAAAAAAGCTTTGTTGTTTACACTTCAATGAAATGACATATACTGAAATTTATAGCTTAATGACAGACAAAAAAAAAGAAAATGGCCGCGGTGTGTTGCGATACACTCAACGCTAGTTGCGCCATCTGTTATCTAAATCCCCATTTTTAATTCCTACACGTAATAATTAATATATTGAATGGAATTGTGCGGTTACCTTATTTTGTAACTTGTAACTTGTTTGCGAAATATTTTGAAAAATCTTTATGTGCGAAACATTTTGAAAAAAGGGCCAGTCGATATTTCTGGTTTTGATACCGATGGTATTCGGCTTTCGACATTTACTTCACTATAACTCAACTTGAAGTTATGAATGCATTTGCAGAATTGCAAGGAAAAATTTATTTATTCTGTTCTGATGGGGTATCAGTTGTTTTACATAAATGAATGTTGAATCTATTGCCCTACCTCTTACAATGTTATTTAATAAATTGCTTGTCTCTGAATGTGGAAGATATCCCATATTATTCCTGTTTATAAAAGTGGGGGGTAGGAGTGATGTTAAAAATGTAAGGCATTCTGCAACAATTTCATATATTTCTAAATTATTTGATCGATTGATTTCTGACGTTTTATCGCTTAACATTAAATCTATAATTTGCCTTGCGCAACACAATAGGTCGCGACCCAAAATTGTGGATTGTGAACGATATAATTTGGGTCACATAAATGTGAATAAATACAGTTTTATTATTCAACTTACAGTCGGTTTCAGCCTCCACCAACAATAGCCTTCTGTTTCTGTTACTACCTTAATTTGTGACTTTTACGCGGTGTCGGTAATTAGCCGTACGACCAACCGCAAGGGGAAAATACAACTCTGTGTTAAAATTCCGATTCGAAAATAACCGAAAAAATAACCAAACATATTTTATGTTTTAGGGTTGGGTTCGAACCCACGACTCCCAAATTTTTGTGAGAATTTTAGGTTGGAATTTTTAACAATTACACCATAGAGACACAAGTAAATAGTGACTCCACTATTTACTTGTGCCTCGGTGACACTACTATTTACTTGTGACTCCAAGAGTGGTATAAATAATGCGCAAGATCACCCACTTGCTACAGCAATGAATGAATGAATCAACATCACCGCTTGTGAATTTCTACACAATTAAATTTGTTATATATTTCAATAAACGTTATAACAATAACAGAATTCCGAGATTAATGGGTTTATATTAGGATATACAATGTCGATATGGATACGATGCGATAGCGATAGTATAACATCTTGCCCCAATTTAACATTAATACAACATATTGAGTAATTACAATTATAAAAAGAAACAAAAAAAACAAAAGAAATGTCATCTAAAACAATTTGACAATTTGATGGTATCCGACACTTATTAAAAATATATACAAACAAACATTTGCCAAAAATTAAATATTCAAATAATGAATGTTCTTTCAAATGTTACATTTTATTACAATTTGAATAATTATTTATCTCTAAATGTATGTCTTCTATACATAATTATATAGGATATTTTATAATCTGAATGTCTGTATTTTGAAAACAAGTAAAAAATCAAAAATATGTAATAAATAATTGTTAACCATTTATAATTAAAAAAAAACTAAAATCGTCTATTGTTTATCCCAAGCAACAAATATACATATTACCGAGAACAATTGGTATAGTGAATGATACTGTTGCTTTGTTTTACTAGGTTCTTTCGGTTACCATTAAAATTGTTCTATATAGTAGATGGTAATTGCTAGTACCATATTTATGGGCTGGTACGGTATCGGTATGCAACTTTTGGTAGCTTATAATTATAGGATAATAATTTTATAATAATTTAATAATTTTGCTATTATCTGGTACAGTTTCTGAAACTTTGACATTGGTACATACGATTAATTGAAACTTGGAATTATCATTTTGAATGCCCAGTACAGTATCTGGAATAACCGATGGGTACTAATCTACGATGTAATTTTATATTACCAATTTACGTACCTGGTATAATACCAGGGAAACTTTTAATGAATATACCTTTGAACGAATATACCAGGCACCAAAAAATCCGTTTGCCAAAATAGTGATAGGTTGATTGCCCGCCACTTATTACACGTTATATCGTGAATTACAAAATATAACTTAATTTCGGAATTGCCAATATAAATGCTGCTTGGGACTATAAATTTTAAATTTATTTAATTTAATATAGAAATATTTTTAAGCGTGTGAATGCACATACACGCTAAAATGTACAACACATTGTATGATTATAAGACACATTTTTATACAACAATTAATACCGCAGTTTTTGTCATAACAAATTTGTTTATGATACATACACACAATTTTTTTTTCTATGTAAAACAAAACACAAAAACATTTAATACAATAATTACTATATTGTTTATTTATTTATATATATATATTTTTTATAATTAAAATAATTTAACTAAAAAACGTTATATTTATATATGTATATAACAAAATTGTTTCTAAAAAAAATCTCGTTTTTCTCTAAAAACAAATATACATTTTCTCTAATAATATATACATTTGAAAATAATCTGATTGAGTTGTATAAACAATCAATCAACAAGATGGTCCTGAATCGCATATACGCTTTCGATTGTTAAAATATTTTTTTTCTAAAATAATATAACTTAATTAAAATGAAGATCCAAAGAAAAGTCCATAATTTTGAAAACTTTTCAGGACTGATATTAAGGGTGTTTATAAGAATTTTATAAGAATTCTTCGAGTGTATAATCCGTAGAAATGGGTCGGTGCGTCAACTACTGCAGAACTACGCAGTTTAGTTTTAGTTTAATTTCGGATCTTATATAAACTTGATTTATAATTCGAAAAATTCTTAAACGGCACATCCATAATCTTGTATAGTTTTTCGTACCATTAATAAAATTATTTTTTCCATGAACATTAAATCTATGGGACGATCTATCTTACGATTATCAGTCATTTACATTCAATATTTCATCCATTCTAACGATCCATTCACCTAAAATGCAACAGTTGGACATTTATTTGAAACTATATGATTATTTATTTTTTGTTTTCTGTTTTTCGGTGTAAGCCGCCTTCCTCCTCCCTATGTCCTACCCTATGTGGCGTATTCATCAAACGTTCCTTCTACCGACTACCAGTTGTTTCGGCCGACGAGTCATGGTCATCGACAACGGACCCGCACTTAACTCATGTCAAAAATATTGGTTGATTCATGAATTCATGAATGAGCAATTTTTTCTAGGTGAAACCCACATATGCTGTCTTAAAAATGAGAAAAAGTGTTCGATAACAATGGACAATACTTCACCAAAGAAAATATATTTTACCAATTTAAAGCATCGAAATCATTAAAAAAAAATACCATTAAAACTTATTTGTGCAAGAAAATTCACAATTTGTCGTTAAATAAAATCGTTGTTTAACTTTTCTGTTAAATTTACAACGCCATAGGTCGTTCAATGTTCAATAATTTTTCAATAAAATTTTTTTTACATTATATTATTCTTGGTAGCGTTGTATAGATTTCTGAATTTTACAATTTATATGGGCAATAGAATTCCGAGGTGTTTCGGAAGATAAATCCGATTCTGCCCAAGTAAAGAACAAAATAAAAAGCACATCAACAACGACATAAAAGTATTGGAGTGAAAATAACTGTATTTAACACTCACATCAAATGTATTTATATTATTGTTATTAACAAAGCTGAGCTGCACCGCTTATCTAAGTAAATGTTTTTGAACATTAACAAGGCTTTCTGCCCCCCCCCCCCCCCTCAATTTGACTGAATTTTTGATATGTTTTCCCTTGCTGGTGCTTGTAGGTCGTATGGCTAATTACCGACACCCGTACAGCTAATTACCGACGCCACAGGCTGTTGTTGTTGAACGCTAAAACCGATTGTTGGTTGTAATGCGTTAATTTTTTTTTTGTAGCACTCGAAGAACTATGTTCTAGATATAGTAACCATCTTTTTCCTCAATTTCATTTTTAGAGGGTGGACTCCAAGATGGCGTCGAAAATTAAATTTGCTCATAATTGGGACAAATTTTGTCGGATTTACATCCAATTTTGCTTGTTGCATTATTGAACTTTGACTCACATTTCTTAAAAATAATTTCGAAATCAGATTAAAATTGTATAAATTATATATTAATTTCGATATTAAAGTTGAATGCATGTATGCAGGTAGTCAGGAGTCATCTTGAAAAAATCGTCATTTTGACATGTATAAAAAGAAATTTCTGTTATGAAATGTGCGGATTAGTACAACATTAATGTAAGATGTGTACAGTAAAATTGAAATCGCTAAAAAACATATTAAATATGAAATTGCCGGAAGGTGAATTTCGAAAACGAGTACGTAGTAACGTTTATCAACGATTAAACGAAGTCATTTTTTTTAACCTAACTTAAGCCCAACCACTTAACCGATTTCGTTCATCTTCGGATACGCACTTCCGATCCGATTTCGATTATCGATTTCCGAAGAAAAAAAAACAAATTTATTCACTGAAATTTTATGATCTAATTTAGTTGCTTATTTATATCGTCCATTTGCCCAAAATCACAACCATTCTGTATAATATTAACAAAAAGCAAATTATATAGAGTTAAACATTTTAAATACATGATAACAGTAAAAATATATAAATATATAGAATGATTAGCAAGAGAATTTTACATATAACACTTCGTTCAATAATGTGTGTGACTGACACATAGATGGCGTCCCTAGAACTAAATCAATATTTTTTTTCGCATTTGGCAACCTTTTTAGGCTTACTGTCAACATCATATGTTAATCAGATCATTTGTTTACAAGTTACAGTGCTATATGTTAAGTGACGCTATTTTTGTGTTTTAAAAAAAAATGAATTCAAAGCAATTCCGTGTGCTGATTTATCATTGTTTTTTAATGAAAAAAAATACTGTTCAATGCCAGGAATGGCTTGAAAAACATTACTCGGACTCTGCTCCATCAAAAAGAAGCATTTGTTATTGGTATGCCGAATTCAAACGTGGTCGTACAGACACCGATGACATTCCATCTACTGGAAGGCCAAATGACGCTGTTATTCCGGAAAACGTTGAAAAAACACTGAAAATCATTATGTCCAACCGTAAAGTGAAAGTGAGGGAGATTGCTGACATTCTGAAGATATCAGCAGGCAGTGTACAAACCATAATACACGAACATTTGGGTATGAAAAAGGTGTGTTCCAAATGGGTGCCGCGTTTGCTCACACCGGAGCAAAAACAACAACGAACCGATGATTCAAAGAGCTGTTTGGACATGTTTACGCGCAATAAGTCGGAGTTTTTGCGACGGTACATCACAATGGATGAAACATGGATCCACCATTTCACTCCAGAGTCAAATCGGCAGTCTGCTGAGTGGCATGCAGCCGGCGAAAGCCGCCCAAAGCGACCAAAGACGCAGCAGTTGGCTGGCAAGGTTATGGCGTCTGTATTTTGGGATGCGCATGGAATAATATTCATCGACTATCTCCAGAAGGGGCAGACCATCAACAGCGACTATTATATAGCGTTATTGGAGCGTTTGAAAGTCGAAATCGCAAAGAAACGGCCTCATATGGCGAAGAAAAAAGTGTTGTTCCACCAAGACAATGCACCGTGTCACAAATCAATGAAAACGATGGCAAAATTGAACGAATTGGGCTTTGAATTGCTTCCCCATCCACCGTATTCTCCAGATTTAGCCCCCAGCGACTACTGGCTCTTCGCAGACCTCAAAAGGATGCTCCGTGGTAAGAGATTTGGCTCAAATGATGAAGTAATCGCCGAAACTAACGCCTATTTTGAAGGCAAAGAAAAATCGTTTTACAAAGGCGGTATCGAAAGATTGGAAAAGCGTTGGAATGATTGTATCTCCCTAAAAGGGGACTATCTTGATGAATAAAAACGAATTTTGGCAAAAAAATGTGTTTTAATTAATTAGTCACACACATTATTGAACGAAGTGTTAATTCAATACACGGGCATCATGGGTTTTGTAAATTTGGTTTACTTTACAGATGCAAATTAATTCATTTATCCCAATTATTAGGGTTTTAAATTTTTTTTAAGTGGTGAAAATTGGTATGACAAGTATGACAAGTACCTTTAATTTAATATTTTTCTCAATGTGTGTTGACAGTACCCCAAAGCAACTCTCATTCGAATTTTTTCGGAACCTGTGAGTCTGGCTGATACCAGTGTTTTTTTTTTTGATTTTATTGTTTATCTATTTATTTATACATCTACTATGATAGTAAATTTTTATCATATACAGGGTGTCCCAATACCACCCCGCAAAGCCGAACACCACGTATTTCTGGGACTATTTCCAACAAAAAATCGTTCTAAAAAATAAAGCCATTTATAAAAATTCCATAGTATAAACGTAAAAACTAATCTTTTAATAAAATTATGTATTTTTAATTGTTCAATTCGTAATATTTTTCGGTTTCGCCGTTACTAATCACGTAATAACTCCGAATTTATAAGTGGCAGAGATTAACTTTGTATGGTGGCGTTTAAGGAATTTTTATTGTGCACAGAAAAAAAAAATAGGAAAAAAAATTCTTAACCCCGAAAAATTTCGAGAAAAATCACGTTTTCTGAAAAAGTTGACGGAAAATTATCATATTTTTTCACTTTGAGCATCAATAACTCCAAACGAGAACTAGATAGCAAAAAATGAATTCCGAGCAAAATTAAAGGTAATTCATTCATTTACCTATACATAGAGTATCTAATTTTTATAGATCTATCTTCAACGGTTTGGAAATTATAAGTTAATAAGTGAACTCATGTGTTTCAGGGAACACAATTTTTTCAACAACCTGTAACTCGCTAGAGTTTGAAGTTAGACCCCTCCCCCCTTCCAGAACGATTTTTTGCTGGAAACAGTCCTAGGAACACGTGGTATTCGGCTTTGGGGGGTGGTACTGTGACACTCTGTATATTACATATACAATTAAAAAAAAAAATAATAGAATAGAAAAACAGTATAGACATATTTATTTATATAAAAAAAAATGAAAATCGTGAAAAACAACAATTGGTGTGTTGTGAGGTGCGCGATTCTCTGATCATCATAATAAAATACAATATATATATATATAGTTTCCGTTGATTTTATTTCAAATATATATAGATTTACATTTTTTTAGTAGTATTATTTTGAATTCAATAAGTAAAACTTCTCTAAAATAATTATAGTCTACAAAAATATTTAAATATAAAAAATACAATATTTGTCTATCATCCATCTATCTATATATATAATTTAATAGATATAGAAAGTATCGCGCGCGTGGTTTATGTTTTAAATACATTTTTTTTTTCTTTTTGTTATCGTTTTTATTTCGTAAATTTTGTTTAAATCATTAATTATTATTATTATTATACAAAATAAAAAAAAAACGCAGAAAATTTCATATAATTAATTAAAAATTAGTAATTAAAATAATTTTGGTTTTTTCAAATCTATTTTTGTGAATATATACAGAAAAAAAACAAACAATTTATATTGTGACTAATTAGTTTCAAAAAAAAAAAACAAACAAACAGTGAAAAATATATAGGAACAAGAAAAAAAAAAGGATTTTATTAGTGTATATTTTTTTGTGAAGGGTAAATGCAATTTTTTTCTTTCTCTTAATTAGTTTAAATTATAAAAATATACTATAAATATTATTATTATGAATTATGTGCGGATTTTCGCTTAAATTTTTGATTTAAATTCAAATCAAATGTGGTTTATTTTAGACGACGGGCTATTCAGTATTATTATTACTATAATTACTTCAAACATCATTCAGCAAATTGCAGCTGTTTTAATTTTATTAAATTTATTCTGTATTTATAAATATTTTTTTCTTTCTATAAATGTTTTTTTTTCTTTCTATAAATGTTTTTTTAATTAAATGTGTGTCATATCGAATCGTTGATTTATATGTAATATTTTATTTTATTTTGTTTTCGTATTTATGTGTTTCTTTAAAACATATATACTATTTATATCCCTATTCACCAAATGATGGAAAAATCTATACTTTGGAATGCCAATAGCTTACGATGTTAACTTTACGGAAAAACAATATTGGAATATTTGGAATGGAGTCTATTCCAGAAAATATTTCTAAGGTATTTCCGATTTACGACTGAAATTGATTTTGGAAAATCAAAAGGAATATTCTCCGAAATGCTCCTGGAAGTGGGAAAAAAACTTCCATATTATTTCCCATATCTAATAATTTCGTATATAGAAATCGTTAGAACGAACGGTTTTCCTATGTCATCCATTCCCAGAATGAATTGGAAAATATTACTAATAATTAGTTTGATTTGGACATTCGTGTAATGAGCATAGATAAAAGCAAATACAATTTATAATTTAAAAAATTTTCTTTTTTAACAAATAAAAAAAAAAATATAAATTTTTCGCTATACAACCAACAATCTGGTTTTAGCGTCCAACAACAGCCTTCTGTTGTTGGTTTCTTAATTTATGGCTTTTACGGTGTCGGTAATTAGCCGTACGACCAACCGCAAGGGGAAATACAACTCTGTGTTAAAATTCAGATTCGAAAAATAACCGAAAACACAAAACATATTTTATGTCTTCAGTAGGATTCGAACCCACGGCCACAAAACTTTGTTAGAACTTTAGGTTGGCATTTTTAACATTTATACCACAGAGTTATATTTAACAAATCATAAAACGTTAACTTTCAATGGAATTTTAGTAGGGTATAAACAATGACAAAAATTATTTTATTCGTTATTAACAGAAGTAGTTCTGCTTACATTTGACAGAAGAAATCGGTTTGTATTAACAGAAATTCTGCTGTAAACGCTGAAACGATTTCTGCTAAACAGCTCATATAGAAAAATGAGTTCTGCGTGCTTTAGCATAAATATATTTTGGGTGTGTGTATGTACGATCATCGGAAAACGAATCCGAAGTTTATTCCATTAATATCACTTTCCATGTTTTGAGTTGGTGTGTATCAATTTTGAATGACCTGCCAGGGTTTTTTACGGAAATTCGTATATTTTAATTGGAATTTCGAAATGACTTCATTAGAAATGACGCCAGAAATTCCATTAAAATCTTCTATATACCATGGGTTCATTTTTTTTTCAAATGTATATATTTTTCCATAAATCCGATAAAAAAAAGGAATATTTTCCAACGCAATGGAAAAATTTATGTCAACATTGGAATAAATTCCAAAGAAGAAAGTAGCGGAAACATCGCAATTTTTTGCTATGGGAAAATATATTGGATTTATGGAAAACAGATTCACATTGAAAGATTGGAAGAAAAGGAACCCCTTTATGTAGGAAATGTTAATCGAAGTTGCGTTCCGTTGGACAACATAAAATTCCAAATTGGAATGGAAAACTTTTCTGTAAAATACCTTGGAATTCCTTCTAAAATTCCAACGCAATTTGGTCAATAGGGATATAATTATAATATTTTTAATTACATAAGATTAAATATAAATTTCTTCTCATTTTTTTTTATTTAAAATAAATTAAATTAATTCGGCAATTATTTATACAAGATTTTAAATACATTTTTTTTCATTTTATTTATTTAAATACGCGTATTATTTTATTGTATATATATATACATATACTACGTGCGGTAGTAATAAATTTTGCCAAAATTATGTTAACATATGTATTTAATTATAAACGCAAACGAATAGTAATTATTTATTAATATATGTATATTCTAGTAAATAGTATAATAAAATTTCCATATATGTTAAAATTTACTGCTAGATTTATCTATTGAATGAATAATATTTAAATTAATAAGAATCAGAAAATTTATATCAAAAATGTCCCCTCTTTTGATGATTTCATTTCAGAATGTGTAACGAAACATTCAAAACGTATTCTGTTTTCAGTTTTCACTTTCGATATAATTTATCAGGGAAAATATATATTGGGTAGAGTGGGACCGATTGTTGATTGTAATAGGAAAAAATAATTAAAATGAATGATTCAGGACAATCAATAGCAAAATTTAACAATTTACAAATAAATGACAAACCTATAAATGCCTTATGTCTTTCTAAACTTGGCATATTTAACAATGCCTACCTTTGGTGATAGCTTAGAAGCATTAATGGATTTGGCCATGGAAGGAACCTTAAAGCAAATCTAAGAAATCAGCGTTGGAGTGGTCCAAAAACTCCGTCCGTAAGTCATTAATAAATAAAATAAAAAACATGGGACCAAATGGTTTTCCTGAGGAATTTACCCGAGGTAACATTAAAAGCATCAGATAAAATTTCATCAATTAAAACATGACACGACCTACCAGTCAAATGTGATCGAATCCAATTAACAAAAACCAATTTTAGACAACTTCAAAAGTAAAATAGCATGTGATAATTATAGGTTTAGTCGATTCCAATTTATTAATAATATCTTTAATCAAATGTTTGTCTATTGCGGATTGATAACAAATGACTTATAATTTATTTTTTATTTAATTTGTAATCTTGTATTTGTAATATTTGTATAAAAAAAAAGGTTTTAATCGGGTACCAAATTTTCCAAAATGTATAACTTTTTAAATAGGGATAATTCGATCCCCTATTGTAGAAATAGATATATACATGAAGTGTCGGTATGTTGTTTAGTGGGTGTTAAAAAAATGTTTTGTTTTTTAATCACATGTGTTAATTATCACAATGCTTAATTTGGGTTATTTTGCAATTTGTTTCAAAAACGTTTTCATTTTCCATATTTTCGTTTTGTTTTGTACAGTTTCAAGTACAATTTGATTGTATACATCATATTTTTTTTAATTGAACATACAGTTTGATATAGAATATAAAATATTTATTAATAAATACACGATTTCCAATTATACAATATTTCTAATTTCTACATATTTATGATTTTATGAAGTGCCTTTTGAAATAAAATGTATTTTGATCGGATTTTTTACCATTCATATTAATTTAATTAATTAAAAAAATTAAAAACTTCAATTACAATTTGACTCTTTATGAATGCACTAAAAACAAATAACAAACATTTTAATTATATATGAATTTAAAAGAGTCGCGGCCAACTCAGATATCCGGCGTGGGTAATATATCATAAAAAAGGGATAAATTTGAAATAAGAAAATATACATACAAATAACCCGTTCATATACATTTAAGTATCTTATCTAACTATAACCACATCCATCCTTAATTATACATGGAATTAGTATAATTATATTATTTATCATTTTAAATAAATTGAGATCTCTGAGATATATTTGGAAAACAGCTTCGAATAAGGACTACATAATATTTTAATGTTATTCTATTGATAATTGTCTCTATTTGTAAGTACCGATAAAAACATGAAAACCATTTTACCAGTAACGAGCGAGACCTCTTGGCATTCAGATGTTCAATTGCCTGTGTTCAGATGATTTAGTTAAACAAGGTACTCCCCTGTATTGTTTTGTATTGTATTAGGTGTAGGAATTAATAATGCGGATTTTTTGGCTTGAAAATGGCATTTATTTGTATAACAAAATGTAAACGTTTGCCAATGGTTGTTTGGTCGACATTCAACGCCATTGCAAGTTCATGTAGCGTTCTACACCAATTTTCATCCAATAACGCTTGCAATTCGTGTTCAAATTTTTTTGGCCGACCTGGCCGTTCTTTGTCTTCCAAGTCAAAATCACCATTTCGGAAGCGTACAAACCATCGTTCACAAGTTGCTTGAGCTGGAGCATGTCCACCATAAGCTTCAACCAACAAACGATAACTTTCAGACAGACAAAAAAAAGAAAATGGTAGAAAGAAAGGTATCTTTGTCTATTGAATTTCAGAGCGACACATTCAAAAAGCAAATATAATGATGTCTTCTTTCTTTCTGACAAAATCTACGCTATTCCGAATTGGCCTTAAGTGTTTTCCTTTGCAGGTAACTGTTAAACAGTCCATGTTATGATAGTCCATATCACATTAGTTCCTCTCCAGTTTTTATTATTTGCACTTTTGAACCCGGTTGCATTTGAAATTTTTATTTGAAACCTGCTGTTAATCAGGCCCGGTAGCCAAGTCCCAAGCCAAATGGGGGTTCCTCTCTATTGATTTCCAAACACATATGTTTTAGGAAGTTTTAATGAAGCAGTGGAGTTGGCGAAGGCACGTTGAGCAAATGCGTCCCGTGTTACCGTTCTCGCCAGTTGACTGTTCCTTTCATTACCCTTACCACCTCATTATGCGGAGCCCGATTATCACGAGTATATTCTCATGGTCACACATATATGTTCAGCTTTTCTGACATCCGTATATGAACCTCGAAATAAACATTTTGTCCATCAAGGCCGAATGGGCCATAATCACCATTTGGTTCCTTGATATAAAAAAACCCTCATTATCTTGTAGGCATTCTATTGCCCCAATTTCGACACCCTGCACTCACTATAATCGATATACATTTAATTACAGTAAAAATCTTTACATAAACAATTAATAATATTTATTGTTGTAATAAAAGTGAATTGTTAATATTGGTTGTTTTTATGAATTGTTCAAGTGTAACTAAATTAATTTTCACAAATATATAAAATAAACAAAACATACATTTGTTGTAATTAATTGTCAATAATTTTGGTATATTTGTGTGTTTTTATATCGAATTTTCTTCTTTTTTTTTTAATATTCAGGTTTTCTGGGCAGTTTTTTATCAAATAACCTAAAAACAAATCAAATAGAAGTGAATACCGATGCTCAAACATCACGTGCCATTGCACGTTTAAAAGAACCAAGAGATTTATTCGCATTGCCTAAAGACAGAGATCATGATTGTTCACAGCAGACCGCCCGATGGCCCACCGAATGTCAGGTACATGTAAACATATAATATATTAATTTCTATATATATTTAAAACATAATCTCAATTGGATTGATAGAGTCGATATTTTGGAGTTTACAAAATTATTTGCATATTTGTTTATTATTTGTCATTATTTGTAAAACATAAAATAAGAAACGATTTTGTTACTTAAAAAGTTAAAAATTAAAAAGGAGAAATTAAAAAAATATTTGTATATCGATATCGATATGAGTAACAGTCAATGTAAACGTAATTTTTATTGAAGGGAACTGTGAAATCTGGTGTATTTGCTATAATATTATTTTTTATGATAAATAATTATTGCATTACCGGTTATTTGTGACAAATTATGAGTATGGTAGGGACGGGTACACAAATGCGGACTACGCAGGTTCGGAATTCCACGCGCCTTGGCTAAAAAATGTACTTTTATTTGATAAACACCAAAATTTATACTATAATTGAAATTAATTTATCGCATTTTTTGGGTTTTACGACAAAAACATTATATTACTTAATTTTTTTAACATTAATAAATGAAATGTGAGAACCAATGATGTCTTTTTTGACGGCTTTTTCATATCTAAACAATGTTGTATTGTTTTTATTGGAACCTAAATAGTTTTGAAGAAATGTCATGATAAAAAAAAATGTTGAATTGAATTGAAGTGTGCGATTTTATATCCTCACAAATTCGCCTGGCTGCTCTAAAAATAAGTCATCGCTTTTTTTTGTGAAAAAAAAAATAAAAATACTTTATTTTTTTGAAAATACTTTACAATGTTAAATGTAAAAAATTGATGTTAAAATGTTAATCAATGTTAAAAATTGTTTATTCAAAGTATTGACCATTTGATTCTACACATTTTGCCAATCTTTGGGGCAATTTATGAATATCATTACAATAAAAGTGTTCGTCCTTTTAAGCGAAACCATGGAAAGGGGCATTTTTGAACTTGTTCGAAAATCGCGAAATGATGCGCTCAAAGTGCGTGTCCCATTGCGTTCACTATTAACCGATTGACCAGATTTTAACAGCTGATGATATGATACGCCAATCTGGTCACACCAAACACAGGCCATAGTCTTACGATCAAAACGATTTGGTTTTGTGTTCGCTGGGTCATCTTCGTCAAGTGATAACCATACTTTTTGCGTTTTGGATTTTCAAAATATTACCCTTTTTCGTTTCCCGTAACGATTAGATGGAGAAATTACTTTCTTTCGTGTCTTTGAAGCGCAGCATTTCACAAGTAAATTTTTGCGTTTGTCATTTGTCTTTCATTCAATTCATGTGGTACCCATTTTGCAATCTTCAGAATCTTTCCCATTACGTTTAAGCAAATGCATAATACATTTTTGAGATACATTTAACACTTATGGCAATTTGTGTAGCGTTTGGGTTGGGTATTCATACAATAGCTCCAGCAGTTCGTGGTCTTCAACTATTTTTGTCTACCAGAACGTTCATTCAAATCGTAATTGCTATTTTTAAATTGTGGAAACCATGTCTTACATGTTTTAATTGATAGACCATGTTCAGCATAAGTTTCTACCAACAGACGATAAGTTTCATTGTCTTTTTTTTATTCATTAAAGAACAACAATAATGCATGCTGCAAATGCTCTTTTTCTGATACGAATTTTTACATTTCAATTGTTTATAAAACTATTTTTTTCACGAAATTTAACTGGTGGGCTTTTTTACTTATTATTGAATGTAGAAAACCTTAAAATATATGTCAAATTACAAAAATGTTTATATTTCGTTTGCGTAGCCAACGACAAAAACGGTAATTACTTATTTATACATCAACATTTAAATTTAAATTTGAACTTTACATTGAATTTTTTTACCTGTTTAAGTTTGAAAATCTACCACCTTGTTTTCACCACCTTATTATATATGTATATGTGTTAATAAATAATATTTACAAACAATTTTGTTTACACCCTACTCTATCATATATATAGTCATATATACGTGGTGTTAAATATTCGCGTGTTAACATAGTGTAAATTTTATAGACGATAACATTTTACTGAACGTTATACTTAAATATATATATATGATATGTGCATAAATCGTGCACGATTAAAATATTCATAAATATATAGATAAATAAAGAAAAAAAGCAATATAAATATATTCCAGTCAGTCAATATCCTAACTACTATATATACAGCATGTATTGCATACTAAACCTATATGTTTATAAAATATCATGTATGGATATAGTCAACGAACTTTATAATCCTATATATGCATGCATATATCATCATATTTATATATTTAGTATTTTATACTATAAATAAATGATTTTTTTATTTACAAATTAAAAACCAACGTGACGAAAAGCCATATACATATACATAAGTATATATATTCATATTTATATCATAACATTTATTTTTCTTTTGAAAATGTTGCCAACAAAAATCGTTTTTTTTTATTTTTATAAAAACAATAAACCAATAAAATTAATAACGCATATAAAATAAATATTTTTTTTGTTTTATTAACATAATTAATATGTACATTAACAAAAAACAAAAAAAAATAAAACAGGTGAATTATGAGTTCTTTCCAAATAAATTTAAGTACAAAATAAAAAAAAACGAAGACCGAGATTCAGTATAGGAAATCAAATTAAAATAATTTATCTTCATTCACTGCAAAAATACAAATGCACACACACACACACACAAAACACAACAACGAATCAGCCAAAAATAAATTCTTTATATAATATATCATATTCATATTCAGCTGATTGTAATATAACATAAAAAGCATAGTCAAATTTTTTTTCTTATGGATTTGAATGATATCATATGATATATAAAAAAAATGATTTTCATCAATTTTCATCATTACATAAATATATATATTTTGGACAGTTGTCACATTTTTTTTTTTTAGTTTGTGGGCAGTTTCAAAATTTACAATTTTTTCCCACAAAAGTGTGGGTGAAAGTAATTAGTTATGAATTTTATTATTTGTTTGTTTGGTTGGTTTCTTTCTTTAAACTTGCACAATCACTTATTGCGTCTACTATATAACATACATATATACGTGAAATATCGTTTATATTTTTCCTTGTTCTGTTCATTAACTGCAAATGTATTTAATTTTTTTCACGTTATATTTTCCTGAATACCACTACAGTATAATTTTTGACACATAAAAAGTGTTTGTATTTTATACACAGTGTGTCAATGGTGGTTTCAATTATAATATTAACATGTTAGGATATTGGACAGTCGAAATCTTGGAATGGAATGATCAATCTTTTTTTTGGGTTACCTTTCGTTCTGATATTAAAAATATTCTACCGACAAAACCATTACAAAAATAGCAAATGGCAATATAAACACCTCAACTGCTGAACTCAAAAGAACTCGGAAAACAATTCGGGTTGACCGTGTACCATTCGTATTGGCGGTCGCTCAAGGCATCTTGGACATGAACATGAACATAAAAATGGGCATACAAACGCGAAATGTCCCAACAAAACCGACTTGGAATCTGCCCATACAAAATATTAACTACTCATTTAGCAAAATTCAACAAATCTAATATTAATTCGGGTCCTTTTCTCAAACGCCATCTCACTTCTTCAAAGGGATGACTTGGAATTTTAAATTTATTGCGAATAATAATATTGTTTTGGTTTTGAGGTCCTCGACGGTTCCGGTAATTTATTATGGACGCACAATTTACCACACGGCGCTTCCTCACTTACGGCTGAACACAAAAAAACATCAACACACTCTTTTGGGTGCCGGGTCACTCAGATATTGGTGGAAATGTGGTTGCTGATGAATTGGTAAAGTACAGTACCAACGCTCCATTAATAACCACACCAATAATCCTACGCATGAACATCAACCGTATACAATGCGGAACCGCATACGCGACGAACATTTAAATAATTGAAGGTCTCGGCCTCATTCACACTGCAACCGTATTACCACAAACGCCGAAATCGCCCCAATTTACACTACGTTAACAAGGAGCGATGCAATTGTTATTACCAGGTTGAGATTGGGCAATACGTATTTAACTCATAACTATCTGCTCCAACGTAATGCCGATCCCCCCATTTGTAATTCCTTAATAAATGCATATAAAAAGATAATTGATTTTTTAAGACAGGTCCCTTAAGATCTACTCCTTTTGTTAATTAACTTTTACCAAATTCAATACTGTAGACGTCCCATCTCAAAATACCGAGCCGAAGGCCCTGGTAGCCAGTGCTTGTGCCTTAATTAAAACTAGCTATGTGTTTCACACACAATGTTAGTGATCTTAATTATAATAATAATCATAATACAAGGTGTAGAAATAAATAATTATCGGTTTTGAGGTTAACGTCGCTAACGAAATATAAACAACTTTATGATTTGACATATATTTTTATTTTTTCTACATTCCATAATAAGTAAAAAAGCCCACAAGTTACATCTTGTGAAATTAATAGTGTCAGATAGTTTTGTAACCCATTGGAAAGGCCAAAATACGTACCAGAATAATTGGCATCATTCATTGCTGTTGTTCTTTAATTAACAACAACAAAAAACCTAGTGAAATTTATCGTCTGTTAGTAGAAATTTACGATGGACGCGCTCCATCAATTTTAATGACATGTAAGACATGATTTCGACAATTTAAAAATAGCAAATACAATTTGAAATATGATGAACGTTCTGATAGACAAAACAAAAATTGAAGGCGAGGAACTGCAATAGTTATTGGATGAAGACCCAAACCAACACGCAACACAAATTGTCAGAATGTTAAATGTGTCTCTAAAATGTATTATGCATTCGCTTAAAAACAATGGGAAAGATTCAGAAGATTGGAAAATGAGTACCACATGAATTGAATGACAGACAAATGACAAACGGAAAAATTCACTTGTGAAATGCTGCTTCAACGACACGAAAGGAAGTAATTTCTTCATTGAATCGTAACGGGAGTTGAAAAGTGGATATGTTTTGAAAATTCAAAATGCAGGGTTATCACTTGGCAAAGCTGGCACATGACCGCAAAACCAATGGGGCGCGCTATCGCACTTGGGATGATAAGATATAGAATTAAAATGTTCATTCCGACGTATATAAAATTTTTGTATAGAAAAAATCATTCATATAGTTTTAACAATCCCATTTGTTTGCGAATATTTCATGGGAATTGAATCCATGTCAAATAACATATTTATTCACATAGGTTGTGTTCTTTTAAAAAAAACCACGATGTCGTTGTCGTATAATCGCCGCTATTTTACTATGATTTATTCGTAGTCTATTTGTGAGCTACTTTTATACTTTACTTTTACGCGCTTACAACCTACAATTGGTTTTTTGGCGTCCATAAGCAGCCTTCTCCAACCTGACCTATTCATCGGTAACGTCCAAAGCCCGAAGGTCCGTTTCAACTTCATTTTTACACCTACCCCGTGGTCCACCAACACACTACAGCCATGAACGAATCAGTGTATCTAAAAGTCACTTTCATTTTTACAACCATAAACGGCAGTATTATACGCTGTAAAGGCACAAGAAATTTATTGGTTTACCATTTTTATATGAATTGCTAAATTATATTGTCTATGCCATAATTTTAATATTAACTTAAAAAAAATTCATCTTTTTAAAAATGCTTTTTTTGAATTATTAGGAATTTTCAAATTGTTGACCCCTCTCCTGGTCAGAGCGGTGGGCGGACCGACTAAGTCCTGAACAAAAGTTGGTAGGAATGATTTTTAACCACTTGGCCAATAAATTCCGTCTATGGAGAGGAAAAAAATGTTCCTCATAAAAACTTTGAAGCCATCCACTGGCCAAACGAGGTCAGGCGCAAGCTAGTTCCAGAACAAAAAATGTTTGTACTGTTCCCCTCCGGCACCTCAGGTACTAAAACAAATAATTCAGTGGGCGGAACTTTTTAGATTTTGGGATTTTCCAAATTTTGTTTCGACTACCTTGGCCAAAGGGGAGCGGGGACCGACTAAGTCCCGCGCAAAAATTTAGATTCACATGGCCCTTAACAAATTCCGCACCCCTCTGGAATTTCCCCGCGTCAACTTTAACCCACTCCCCTGGCCAAAGGGGAAGAGTCCTAAGTCCAGAACAAAAGTGGGTCAGGATACGAACCTCTACAAATGTGCATGATTTTAAATAGACGGAATTTAAATTAAACTTTGAGAAAAGTATTCGGGCTACTAACTTTTTTTTTTAATTTGTGTAATTATCTTAACAGTTATGGTCGACCTCACCCAATTGTTGTTTTAATCATGATTTACAATTGTTGTAAAGGTTTTTGGTCAGACAACAATATTAAAAGCGTAACCGTAAAATTTTATGACAAAACTTTATATATTTGAACCTTATTAAATACTTATATGTTTTATCAATTACTTATGCATATATTTTTTATATTAATATACCATCAAATAGGTTCTCGAAGAACGAATTCAACATATAACGTATACTCCAATAATACCTGAACCATTTTATCAACCAAATGGTAAGGAATTACAACCGAGACCGGTTGGTGAAGAAAATGGTATAGTTATTTTTTCATATAATCCTGTAAGTGCTGTAAATTATGTAAGTTTTCCCATAAATAATGTGTTTGTTATTTTTTTTTTGTATTTTTCTAATATATGCACTAAACGCTGCTTTTAATATATAATGAAGTTGAATATCAAACGTTTATAATGTTAAAAATCAAAAAAAAATTTTATTGTTCCATTTATCATATATATATACCATATATTTTGTGTCGTGGTCGTTAAATCCTCGTTATTGATTTTGTGCTTTTCTTTTCTTTGAGTTATTTATTATCACGCATCGTTATTTATTGTATAAGAACTATTTCGAAAACGAACAAATAAATTTCCCCACAAAAAATATAAAAAATTTCCATTCAAAATATAGTAAATTTCCACCAAAAGAAAACAGAATTTTGTCCTAACGTAGAAAACTTTATTATTCTATATTATGGAAGTGAGTGAAAAGCAGGGACAGCTTCAACATCTTTGGCTACCTGACGAGTAATATTGGACGCCAACGGATCGCAAAAAAAACTACTGAATTTGGTCCTTTCTTAATATATTTGTATTGTATGAAAGTCGGTTGAAGCGGTGGATGAGAAAGTTTCTTTCTTTTCCATTTTTCATCAAACCTGGCATATCCATTTCAAGTCAATTCGTTAAACACAAAACTATCTTTAATAACCCCTTGGATCACTGTGAGGTTGGATGGAAACACTGGGATCAGAAAAAGATCCCCAGTATTAAAGTTTTTTAATTTTTCATCGAACCTCGAGATTCAAAATTTCAAGGACATGGGTTAGAAACCGAAAGAGACATCTCAAATCATAATTATATGGATATGTATTGGAGTTACTGGAATGTACAATAATTTTTGCATTTTTGCATACCAAAATCGCTATATCCAATTTCAAGCAAGTATCTTCAAAACTGATATTGAAATTTATTTACAAAAATTTCATATTTGAAATAGAGGAATGGAAAATTTGTCTAAAAACTAGACCTCAGCTTTTCGTAAACATCGTTAAAATAAAACAAGGAAAAAATCTTTCTGGTGTATTATTAGAAACATATTTAACCCGGTGACAATTTATAAAATCCAATACGTGTCAAGTTTATGGAAACATACATTTTTTTATATGTTTTACCGACGATTTAGTGGTGTCGTTGATAATAAACCATCCATTTGAATTTGTGAACTAACAAGCCACCATTTATTCATTGGGATCAAATTAATCTAAATGTCTTTGGTATATTGTGTTGGACGCGTCCAAGGATTAACAAAGTCCACCCGCATCCACTATTCATTGAATCATCATATATTATAAAAACACAAAAGTTGGAAATTTTGTTAATATTCAAATTAAATACAAATTAAAAATAACATTCTAAGTCTCAATTGATTTTATCCAAAATAATCAACCATATTTAGTTTATACTCGTAAATATCCCGTGGCGTCAGTGGCAGGGAGTGAAAAATGTGTCCTGATGAGCCGAACGATAGGATATTTAGAAAATTACGTACTTAAAAACAAATAAAATATTCTACAAAAAAAAAATTCTAGAAAAGTCAATTTTTCACAAATTTCGGGCTCTTCAAAGTACAACCATAGTTTCCCACCAATTATCATCTCTTTTGCATCATTTGAAAACTCAAGTAAATTATGATTTTTCGTAGAAGCAAATTTGAAATTATGGGTCTATTATTTCAAAAGATATAGCAGAAAGAGTGAAAAAACTTTGTACAGTACCATATGATAACTGAGAAAAATAACAATCAAAAATGTGATTTTCGGCTAAACTAATGTTTAATAACGTAATCGCCGAACTGCAGTTTAGTGACAACGAATTGTAAAGGACCTTATCCTGACGTGTGTATGGGAGAGGAGAGGAAATTTTGTATCGAGGTTGTTAAGTCTTACCCCCCGCCCAAACTTTTATTACTTAACCACACCTATTTTTATTTATTTTTACCCTATACATTTATGGGGTACTCCAAACAAACATTTTGTGATGTAGAACTTTTTGTCGTACCACCAGTTTGCTGAGAAGTGGGGTAGGATGTATGGGAAAATTTTTTATTTACCTCGGTAGGGAAAATTTGATGCAGAAGTGGTTAAGGCCTACTAAGTCCAGAACAAAAGTTGGTCAGGATAAGGTCCATAACAACTTGGCAGATCATATATTTTAATTAATTAACCAATTTTAAGCATGTACCTTTCAGAATATTCTATCGTTTCCGCGTCATCGGGGTAACGGGACAATTTCTCATACTCCGCCGCCACTGCCCATGTTGTCTATAATTAAAGATCATATTCGGTAATAACAAAAATAATTTTAAAAGAATTAATTAAATTATTAACCTTACATAAATAACAAAAAAAAAATATTTAATATGTGTGTTGTTTGTTAATCGTTAAATAATCTTTATTATTCAAAAAAAAAAACAAATTTCTATTAATAAATTGAAAATTGATCGTTATATGATTATACAATGCATATATGTTATAGTGTGGTACCGATAAAACCAACACCACCAATAAAAAATCCACAAGAAAAAATGTAAGCGATTCGGATAATTCTGATGAAGATGATGATAATCCATCGAGTACATCCGAATATCACCATCAAAAATCATCAAAAAAAGAATTATCAAATTGTCAAAATGATAAAAGTCAACCGCTTAGAAAATGTATTTCTAAAGAAGGGGTTGATGGTGATGATGGTGATGGTGATGGTGATGATAGTTCAAATGATGAATTCAATAATATTAATGCTGCTGAAGATAATGATAATGAGAATGAGAATGAGGATGAGGATGATCATAATGATTTAATTAATGAAATTGATATTAAAAAACCATTAAACAAAAAAAATAATATAAGCAATGATAAAGAAAATTTTGATAATTATCATGATTTTAATAAAATGTCAGACGTTAATAATGAAAATAATAATAATAATATACCTTTTGATTTTTATAAATATGAAAAAATATCTTATTATCCTGCTATTCCATTGCACAAAAATATTTTAGAAGTATTAATTAATGAACAAAATATTAACAATAATAACAATAATAATAATAAAATTGAACCAATTGAATCTATAAATCCGATAAAGTTTAGTCGATCCAGTGTTGGTGGTTCAAAATATTTATCAAATGTTCATCCCACCACAATCAATAGCATTTTAAATAATAATAATGATTCTGTGATCAACAATGATGATCATAAAACGGATTTAATATTTGAATCTCGATTTGAATCGGGTAATTTAGCCAAAGCCATTAAAATCACACCCGTTTATTATGAATTATATTTACGTCCAGATATGTATACAAATAGACATAATCAATGGTTTTATTTTCGTGTATCGAATACAAAAAAAGGTGTTATTTATAGGTAAATTCGGTTTTTTTTATACTACTCTAACCGGTATAATATCGGACAACTGCTATTTTATCCGTATGTTTGATTTTGAGATCTTAAACGGAAATAAAATTAGTATGATTAAAAAATTATTGTTTAAAGTCCTTTCTTGGCATCTCAAAATCGAGCATAAGGATAAAATAGCCGGTGTCCAATATTGTACTGGTTAGAGCAGTAAATTCAAAAAATTTCAATTCGTAATACTTTAATTTTACTTTTTTTATATTATCCTTTCTTTTTATCTGTTTATCTTTTTATCTTTTTTATATATATATGTATACAGATTTTCAATTGTTAATCTTGTAAAATCCGGTAGTTTATATAATGAAGGTATGAAACCATTAATGTATTCTACAATTGATGCCAAAGAATCATCCATTGGATGGCGACGTTCTGGTGATAATATATCATATTATCGAAATGAAGACTCAAATGTGTATGTATACGAATTTAACAACCCAAAACCAAAAAAAAAACATATTGTGATAAAAGATTAGAGATTAGATTAATTAAAAAAAAAATTCAAATTCTGATGTTTACTTTTTTTAGTGTCAGCAGTAATAATTCTTTTATTAATAATCATAGTAGTAGCAATAGTACAAGTAATAATAATAATGATGAAGAAGATGATTATGGTTTTTATACATTAACATTTAACATTGAATTTCCACATGATAATGATTGTGTTTATTTTGCACATAGTTATCCATATACGTATAGTGAACTTCAGGTATGTAGATAATTTTAATAATCATAATTATAATGAAATCTTATGGATATTGACAGCGCGGAAACGGAATTAGTGAAACTCGACGTTTTGGTTTATTTTGAAGTTATTTTTATGGTAACAAAAGTCTTGTGGAGGACCTTATAGTGTAAACGTTATAAGTCGAAAAAACGGCTTCCACAAAATTTGCGTGCCGAAAACAAATTTTAACATATATCGTAAATTTAATGAAAACTAAGCAAAATCCGTTTGTTGACCAGTGCAAGAAAAATTGATATTTCAACAATACATAATTTTTTTATAATTTTCCCACACGTGTTTCTTGTTCACGACATTGCAGGAAATGATGTTTCTGGGAAGGATGGTCAGAGTAAAGTATTTTCAAGTTAAACCTATAGAAGCGGAGGATGATATACGAAATGAATTAGCTACATTATATAGGTAACAGCTTATTCATTTAACTTCGATAATCTTTGCTACTTAAAATAGAAAAATTAGTCATTTTGGTATATACAAATCGCCATTTGAAGCTTTACGTAATATTAGATATGGTATCCATTTTCTAATAAGCAAACACAAGTCGAAGCACTACCGCCTACTAAGCCAGCCTTCGTTCAACCCATGTAAAAATATCGTATTATGCTGCGTAGGTTTGGAAAAACGAATCAGTAGCTTATCCTGATACTAGATAATGATCTCCATTAGATTGTGCTTGGGAATTGTTTGAAGGCAAGTACGTTTCCATAATGAGCACAATTGCACCTGCTCTTATGATGACTATAATGGAGCTGACAAAATGTCAATGCAAAATATGCGATGCACGAACAATATCTGCTCGTGTAAGCAATATAGTTTACATTGCACAGAACTTTATGAATGTGCATTTTCTATGAATGTTTTATTGTTTTAAATATTTCTCAAATCCATGAAGATGATGAAAATGATTCAATACCTGACGGACGTTAGCACTTAATTAAAAATATTTCCCAGCCTCTTTGATTAAATTTATTTTTCACATTACTCAGAATATGAAAAGAAATCGAATATTCATTCATAATTGCCAAAGAACGGCATTTTTTGTATGTATGGTGACGCCATCTTGAATATATCGGCGGCCTTTTTGTGTCAACAAATCTGACGAATTAGCTTCACTTCCTCTGGGATTCAGAAATGGAAAAGATATCGAAACATGATTAATAATTATCAAAGATACGTTAGTTTTTGCATTATGAACCGCCATCTTGAAAATACCCACCACTTTATTTCCTTAAAAAAAACCATTTTTTCCACGAAAACGGTAATAGGGTAAATTAACGTAACCACAAAAATTTCAAAGCTTTCCGTTCATAATTAAGAGAGTTATGGTGGAATTTCATTTCGGATGTCATCTTGGATTTCAGCGCAATCTAGAATCTGAGCGCTGGACAACAAAGGGATTTCGTTCTGTTTCTGTGGAAAATAATTTAATCAATAACAACTTCTATTCTTCTTTACATAATTTAAGGATTACTTAATGGCAATTCAACGACATCCAGTCAAATCAAAATACTGTAAATTACGTTTATTATGTAGATCATTAGCGGGTAATAATGTATATTATTTAACAGTAACGGCACCGGCGACCGATGAAGAAACACAATGTGTAAATATTAGATTAAAAGTTAATACAATATTTTGTCATATAAAATTGTCATTTTGTTTTTTTTTTTCGATATAGAAAAAGAAAGCAATTATTGTTAGTGCAAGAGTGCATCCCGGTGAAACGCCAGCATCATGGATGATGAAAGGTTTAATGGATTTTATCACTGGTGATTCATTAGTGGTAAGAATTAAATAATATTTTTCATTTGAATTATAGCACTCAATCAATATTACGAATATCCTTTAATTGAAATTATTATTATTATTATTTGTTGGTATAAAGGCAAAAAAATTACGTCATAAATTTGTATTTAAATTAATACCAATGTTAAATCCGGATGGTGTTATTGTTGGTAATACACGTAGTTCATTAACGGGCAAAGATTTAAATCGACAATATCGAACGGTAATCCGAGAAACATATCCATCAATATGGTACACGAAAACAATGATCAAAAGACTAATCGATGATTGTGGAGTTGATATGTATTGTGATATGCATGCTCATTCCCGTAAACATAATATATTTATATATGGCTGTGAAAATAAACGTATACCGGAGAAAAAATTAACCGAACAAGTGTTTCCATTGATGTTACATAAAAATGTTGCTGATAAGGTAAACTACTATATATATATGATCGCTTATCGTGTATGTGTTACAAAAGATTTTAAACATATTTGTCATTTTATTCGGTCATGGTAGAAAAAATCACACAAATTAAAATTTTAATTAAAATCACGCTAAAATCTATTGTGGAAAGCCCGATACCGATTTCGATTGCGATTTATAGATTTTTTCAATATCAAATTCAAATCTAATCATTCTATCTTTAATTGAATTGCGGTAAAGGAGTTTATAATAATGAGTCCATATTTTATTCTCCAATAAATTGAAACTTTTTATTGTGAAAAAAACGAATAAAAGGGTTTATTTCGCTCGTTCGCTCCGTCGATTGTCTCCACCTTTTCTCGGAAACTATCCACGACCGATTTGGCTGCAATTTTCAACATATATTTTTTTTATTTTGGAGCTGATTAAGTTGGAAGATGGCGTATGCACCATCTGATCTAACCCTTCCTTTCAAATTTTTCGAATTTGAAAAAATATTTCTGATCCCATTAACTCCCGAGGAACTCCCATACAATTCCAAAGGATAGTTTTGTTTTTTTTTTGGGGCAGGGAAGATCCATTTACGGGCTGTGTTGAATTCCCGTCAACTGAGTTGACGTCCTATCGAATAAAACCCGTCCCTGCTGGTTGGAGTAATTTAATACACCGCTTCGTGTACTGTGATGGGATCTATTGTACCATGGGATCTATTATAACCATTGGATGGATCTATTGCACAAATTGGATCTATTGTACCCATTGGATGGATGGATCTATCGTATTTACAAATTGAATCTATTGCAACCATTGGATCTATGATACAAGAGATTATAAGAGATTTCTGATTGTATTTCTAACCAATTTACTTCAAATTTTGGATTTAGAGGTTTCATGAAAAGTGGAAAGAACATTGATACCGGAGAATTTTTTCTGATCTCATCCCATCCAGGAGCTATCATATAGGGAGTGAATTTTTTAACGTGAGACAATGGAAAATACTCGGAAACTACGCGTTTTTAAGAAAAATGTTTCAGATAAAAGTTGTTCAGTGGCTGGGTGGACATAAGATGGTTGTGGGTTATGACCTTGAGTCAAGGTCACATAGGAGATATGACGTAAAACATACTTTTTTTTTAATTGGAACCCACTATTTATCGATACGGATTCTTATTCTACATCAAAAAAAATAAGATCATTTTGTATCCGAAAATTTTTTGATTAGACCCCAAATTTGGCCGTAAACTTGATTAAAGATACTTCGTTCTGTTTCTAACCTGTTTCTGTTTCGTTCTATTGACTTGAAATTTTGGATCTGGAGGTTTTGATGAAAAGTGGGAAAACTTGTATATCATGGAATTTGTCTGATCCCATTCAGATAGATTCCGATAGACACCCACTCCGATAGATATCCAAGGGTTTTTTTTGTGGAACGAATTTGAGTATATTAGTGTAACACATCATTTTATATTAAAATTTTATGAGGAGTTGATTAGTGATAAATTGAATCCTGTTTCGGTATATTGCTTGACAGCCTGAAGACTTTTTTAATCTTCCCGATCAATTGGAAGTGATTTTTTTTAAATTTTCGTACATTTTAATGTCAAATTTTTTTTTTTTTTGGATTAACATTTTTATGTACAGTTTTCATTTGAAAGTTGTAAATTTAAAGTACAACGAAATAAAGAGGGTACAGGACGTATTGTCATATGGATGATTGGCGTTACAAATAGTTATACAATGGAAGCATCATTTGGTGGTTCAACAATTGGTTGTCGAAATCAAACTCACTTTTCAATTGCTGTGAGTATATAAATATAATTAAATAAATACATATAAATAATATTATTATAAATACATATATAAAAAACAATATATAGGATTATGAACAAATGGGACGATCATTTTGTGAAACCCTATTGGATTATTCCGATGAAAATCCAGTTAAAGTAATGCAAATTATACGACGTCTTAAAAAATATACTAAATGCCAACGGCGATTACGTAAAGCAGCAAAATTAAAGAAATTATTAGAGAAACAAGAAATGGAAGAATGGGAAAAGAAATTGTGAAATTGTGAAAAAAAAACTTTCATTTTATGATTTCAATTCATGATCGAAAAACAATATAAAATGTAACATGAATTAAAATCATAAATTACGAAAAACAATTTAAAATCGCTTAATCGACAATCAGTTTAAAACTTGAATTTCATCGATTTTTTTTCATCGACATCGTCATCGACCGTAATTAATATTTTGTATTGAAAGGATCAATTGATTTTTTTTTTATTTTTTTCAAAAGAACATTTTTATAATTAACTTCTTTTTCTCATCGTATAATCGATCTAATAATTTCTTTAAAGAAGCTGCGCGTATTTTTTATTTAATATTTAATAATAATTTATGTTATTAATCTTAACTTTTATTCAAAAAAAAAAAAATAATAATTTTGTTTTGTTACACCTTTTTATGTTATTAATTTATAAAAACACAAAAAAACAAAAAAAAATCAACATTGTGTTATAATTAATTATAATTTAAACGCTTAATTATTTATATATATGTATATATTAATTATTATTAATTTTAATTTATTATTTTGTTGTTTATTTGCTATATAAATTTTATTTTATTTATAAAACACAAACACAAAAAAATATAAAAAAAAAAATAATAAAAGTAAAATTGAAATTAATTGCAATAATTTAAATTATTTATCGATTATTTTATGACAATTATCTTTAAAATAATTTATATTATTGGCACAAATCAAAACATTTCTTTTTCATATCACACCAATCACACCAACACCTTTAAAGTATCATGAGTTTTGTTAAGGCCACGCGTATTGTTGTGAGTGCGAGTGTATAAAACGAACACAAAATAAAGAAAATAGTGTTGGCTATATTGTGTATGTAGTTGTAAAAATATTACCAAATATAAAAAAACAAATGAACTCGTATGTTTACATCATCGACACATCCAACAATACAGAGAGTGTAGTCGGTAGTGAACGTGTGTAAATGGTGTTATGAAAATAACGTAGCTACACCTTCAACACACGACGGTGGAGACGGTGTGGATGAAACGGAAACAACATTTTGACAACACTCACTTTAGGTGGGATTGGGGGTGTGATTGGTGTAACATGAAAAAAAAACGACATAAGAATTCACACACGATTTTTTGTTTTAATTTTTATATACATTTTAATTATTTTTAATGCGCTTTGTCTGTCTGTGCGTTGTTGTATAGTCTGTAGTCTGTAGAATATATAGTTTATATTGAAAAATTTTATGTTAATATAATATATGATCTGATTTTTTTTTTTGAAATGCATCCAAAACACATTTTGAAAAATATTTATATTTATGTTTTTTTTTTCTGACATAATAATTAAAAACAAAAATAAAATTATTATAATACACCTACATCTATATACAGGAAAGATTACGTTACAAAATACTAAATAAATTGGTAATGGAAGGTTCAAATGCCGATGAACCATTAAATATATTATTATCGGATTATTCAAGGTGAGTTTTACTATACATATAGTAAATGAAAAAGATTGATAAAATGAAAAAATGATCAAAATAAAATATATAAATAAATAAAAAAAATAACGATTGATATCTATATATAATAATAAATATCTATATAAAGTGATGAAGGCGATACAAGTAACAGCGGATCCGATCAGGATGAAAAGTTTAATTATAGTACATATGAAGGAACATGTTGTCAAGTATTAAAGGTACCACCATCATCACCGATTTTAGTGGGCGAACGTCAATTAAAACATCATAAAAAGGTATTATAAATAAATACACCAAAAAAATACATTTGTACACTCACACATACACCACAGCACTTTACATACACACATTTTTACACTCAACACACCAAAAGGATAGTATATAAAGGATTCATGAAAAAACATTTAAATTATAATTGTGATAGAAAATAGAAAAACATTTAAATTATAATTGTGAAAGTATGTTGATCGATGGTATAAATGTGATGAAAAAGAAGTCAGTCTCATAAGAGTTTATGTCATTTAAATGTTGTGGGTGGTTCGCAGCAAAAGAAAGTGTTTTCATTCACGTGAAAGAAAGGAAGTGACATAACGTTTATGGCAGAAGCAGACAACCCAAACGACGCTCAGGCCGTTTTTAAATTGTAAAAAAAAACATTCGGGCCGCATGAAATACTTCTATCGAGTATGAGAAATAGGGTGTATAGGGTGTATGAGAAAAAGTCCCAACGACATAACAAGCGTTCGCCGTATATACTATTGCAAATGTTTTTTTGACTTTCCTTTCATTACAATCATGATGGATGTAAGAAAAACACTTAAATTAATTAATTTAAGAGAAATTTACGACCCTATCAAATGAACTAAAATGGTTACATAGGATTGCTAAAATGGGTAAATAGGGTAAATACCGATTTTAGTGGGAAGAATAATAGAATAACAATAATAGAAAAATAAATACTGAAGCTATCATCACAAAACATTTAATCCAATTAAAATGAAAGAGTTTAGCTACTTTGGTTTAGATATATTACAACTAATTTTATGACCAACATGACAAATTTGGCGGGCCGCGCAAAATTCCTTGACGCCCACCCCTGGTTCATGAATTGTGTCATAATAATAAACACTTGATAACAATTTTAGGTGATAAACGTCAAATAATAGCATCTAACTATTCACGACTTCATTTATATTAAATATATTATTAAATTCGCATGTTCTGATACTATGCATCACATCCATTTAAGAAAGATTTACCGATTTTCTGCGCGTGTATTAAATTTATTATCAATCAATCATCATCTTAAGTGTTAATATAAAATGATGCGCGCCACCACTAAAATATATTCAAATTCATTTCCAAAAACACCGTTGGGTTTTTGGTTGTCAATTCTCAGAGTAAATTTTTTGCCATTTTTTCATTAAACATCAAGATCCATAATTTATAAAGTCAATTGTTTGGAAACCTAATGACATTGTCTCTAATAATTCCTTGGATCTGTGTGGGTGTGGGTTAAAACAATGTAAAAATTCTTGATAATCTTACCTTTTTATCAAGAATTTTTACATTGTTTTAAAACGTCAAACATTTAAAAAACAAAAACGAAAAAATGTATCCTCTCTAGAGGCTTTGATGGCACTTCGGCACAACTCAAAATTGATCTTTGAATGTCACGAGATCCTAAATTAGGTGGCGAAACAAGGATGATGTTAGAGTTATCTGGGTGTCGGCTGATATGCGACACAGCGAGATCGTATACGTTGGTCTCTCGTCCTTCTAGTGGAGTGTACCAGGAAAATTAAGATGGAAGCTATTGAATTGTGGTACAATGAAAAGGTAAAGGGACTCTGTGATAATATCAGAGAACATTCAAAAAATGAATTGCAATGTAAATGCAAAGAAAGCTGAAGAAGTTTTTTGTTCTTATAATAAGGGCTCTCTGTGTTGGGCTCTCACGAGACATGTGCCGTGTAACAACCATCTGATAAATACTGTATTGGTTGAAAATGTGCAATGCACATTCTACAATGCGGATAGTTCGACTTTATATGAATGTATACTCGCAAAATATACAACGCTCTGTACAATCGAAATTGATCTAGTTGATCTGTTTATGTGCCTTTGATCTAGTTCTGTTTCAAAATCAATACCATTTTGACTCAACTCAGCGCTAATTCTGATGCAGTTCATGTTCAGTTCAGTTCAGTTCAAACATATTTCATATTTATATTTCGCATATTTCGACAAATTGGATATCATCACAAAACAATGCGGATTTTTGAATATCATCAAAAGTTTGATTTGACAAAACAAATGATTCGTAAATAATAATATTTATGCTGGGTAATTTGACAGACAAAAATTCTACCCAAATTTGGATAATAGCCAACTATTGCAATACACCGGTATAATAGAAGAAAATATAGAAAATATAATCATATACATATACGCGAGTAACATGAACTTGAACAGTTCAATTTGTCTGCAATTGTTTAAACTTACACAAGTATATAGCATTTCCTTTTCTTTTACATGCACACAAAAATGCATTTCCTCCTGAATGTACACATAAGTGTATTATTTTTTATATACGTGCCTCGCGTGAGTTAATCAATGTATAAGAAAACAAAACACCATATAAACAAAAATTGCATATGGGAAAAATATTTTTATGTATACATATATCAAGTCAAGGTAAAGGTAATTTTTTCTATATATGAAATAAGCATAAAATTATGCCAATGTTAATGTCATATACATATTTTCTGCCAAAATCTAATTTATTACATGTCAATTTTTAAAGTTGTTTTTGTTTTTAAAAAAAGCACACATTTGTTCATTCAATATAGATTTATAATTGATATATTTACATATAATAGGTGTAGAAATAAGTAATTACCGGTTTTTTTTTTGTTAAAGAAAACGCTTCATTAACAATGTATTTGAAGTATTGTTCATTTGATTTTCCACATCTTAGCCAACTTTCGGGCAGTTTATGAATACCATCCAAATAAAATTGTTCGTCCTTTGCGCGAAACCATTCTTTTCGATCTTCTGACTTTTTCGATACACACATGATTCCAATTCACCAAACACAGAGCATTGTCTTACGATCAAAGTGATTTGGTTTCCCGATCGATGGACCAACTTCGCCAGGTGATAACCATTCTTTCTTTTGTTTTGACTTTTCAAAATATATCCACTTTACATGTCCCGTTACGATTCGATGAAGAACTGACTTCGTTTCGTGTCGTTAAAGCAACATTTCACAAGGACTTTTCGATTTTCCATTTGTCTGTCATTCAATTCATGGCGTACTCATTTTCCCATCTTCTGAATACTTTCCATTACTTTTAAGCGAATGCTAATACATTTTCGAGACACATTTACCACTTCTACCAAATTGTATTGCGTTTCAATTGGGTTTATCCAATAACTCCTACAGTTCCGCGTCTTCACATACTTTTTTGTCTACCAGAACGTTCATTGTCTTTCAAATCGTAAGTGCTATTTTTAAATTGTTTGAAACCATGTCTCACATGTTATGGAATTGCTGGAGCGTGTTCAGTGTAAGTTTCTATCAACAGATTATGACTTTCACAAGTATTTTTTTGAGTACCTGCTGTGGGATACACAAGCCCCACATAGAATATTTACTAAGCGCCTAATTGTATACGAATTTTCTAATTATTTTTAATATCATTATTAAAAGGATAAGACAACCCATTATCCATCAAGTAAAAACGTTCCCCAGTAATTTATTGAGTACAGGTTCCGAGTTCCACGTGTCTTGACTAAAAAATGTAAACGCAAAAATGTATACCTAAATATTATGTGAGTACGGGTTCGCAGTTCTACAGATTTAGTTCTTTTATATGATAAACCCCAAAATTTATACTATGATTGAAATGAATTTATCGTATTTTTTCATTTTTGCGACAAAAAAATTATATATTTAATTTTTTTAATATCATTATTAAAAGGATAATATCTCCTTTCCATTATCCTGCAAGGAAAACCATTCCTTAGTCTTTTAAACAAATTTGTATTAAGCGCGTAGAAAAACCAAAATCTGCAGAACTGCAAAAATGTTCGCATATTTAGGTATTATGGCATTTTGCCGTTTAATTTTTTTAATCAATACGCGTGGAACTGCGAACCAAAATCCAAAATGTGTAGATTTTGTGTACCTTCGAGCCGTGTGTATGCCACAATTTCATGACACTATTAATTTCACGAAATTTAACTTGAGGGCTTTCATACTTATATTATTGAATATAGAAAAAATAAAAATATATGTCAAATCACATAAAAATGTTTACATTTCGTTAGCGAAGCCAACTACAAAACCAGTAATTACTTATTTCTACACCTTAGTAGACATTTATATATATAGGGTATATACAATTTCTGTATCGATACTTTCGATTCGATTATATTATATATTTGTTTTCATCATATGTTAAAAAAAAACATTTATATGCATCGAATTATTCGTATAGGTATAATGGGGTTATATTTAAATCAAAGCAAAATTTTATTTGAATTTGAACTTTATACATACATAATAGAAAAATGTTGTTTTGTTATATATATAGTATAATAGTAATTTAATAGAAATGTGTTTGATTTTTGTTTAAAAAACGAATAGATGCGAGATATTTCCTGTATAATTTGATTTGATATCGAAAATAGAATGAAAAAACAAAAAAAAAACTTTATATTCAAATTAAAAATAAATTAAATTTATTTTTAGTTAAAAAAAGGTAAACAAAAACATTTTCATCAAAATCATGACCAACATCAACAGTATCAAAATCAAAATACAAATGCCGCATCAATAAAAAAGGAAACATGGAAGGTGGCGCCAATACGTAGAAATGCTTTAGAATTACCAACAACAGCACCAACATTTGGATTAAATGATTACTTTACCAGTGAAGATGAGAATAATAATAATAATAATGCTGGTGTTGTTGTTGATGATGATGATGATGATGATGATGATGGTGGTGAATATTATTTAGATAATATGACAAAAAATGGAATAATTAATAATGATGGATCTTTAATGGAAAATGTGCCAAAAACATTACGATCACTGGTAAAACATGAACTACATCGATCATTTACATTAAATCAAATGAAAATGCCACCAGAATTAATTATAACACCGGTTACACAAAATTTGACAGCACCCAACACCGCCAGCACAACAAATCATAATGGTTTTACCAAGATTAAATAATATTCCATTTTAACAAGATATCGAATTTAATTATTTATTTATTTTATTTTTTTATATAGAATTACCACCAATTAATATGACAGCAGAAAATATTCCACAAAATAATATTACAAAACAAATATATTCATGGAATTGTTATAATAAATCATTACCAAATTTAAAGTATATTTTTTTTTAACTATAAATCAATTGATTTTCAATCTATTATTATTTATTTTTGCTTTCTAAAAGAACATTTCATCATAATTCGATGGGGGATCATCATTATCAAGAGACAGCCGAAGATTTAAAATTAAAATTATCATTAAAAAAACAAATATGGACAGGAAGTGCAATATTAACTACTGCTGGTGGTGGTCATTCCGATGAAAATCTAATGAAATCACGACCATTATCTTGGGGAATACCACCAATAATTGATAATAATAATAATAAAAATAATAACAAAAAACAATATCGGCCCGATAAATATGAAGAACTTTTAATGTAATAAATATATATATATATACAGTTTTTCCCAGTGACACTATATACAAAGCCGACATACCAAGTAATCCGGGGACTATTTCAAGCAAAAAAATCGTTCGATAAGGAAGGGGGGCGGGGGGGAGGTCTAACTTCAGCCCCTACCGAGTTACAGGGTTTGGAAAAAATGGTGTTCATTTAAAAACATAATAGTTGGGCTGAAAAGTTTGTTTAGGCTGAATCATTTGTATAATACTATTTGTCTTTAGCCTCAAAATAAGCCTAAGTTTCGGTGATTCGTTCTTCATCGGCGCTAAATTTCTTCCCAGCGCGCATTCTGTTGCGGTCTGAGAACAGGAAAAAGTTGCTGCTGGCCAAATCTGGAGAATCCGGTGGATGCGGAAGCAATTCGAAGTCCAATTCATGCAATTTTGCCATCTTTTTCATTGTTGTTTTTGGTCGATTGTGAGCTCGCGCGGCATCCACTTTATACAGAGCTTTCGCATACCCAAATATTCATTCACAATATGCCCAACAAGTTCCTTTGAGTATCTTTAGAGTATCAGATATATTTTTAACTTTACTTTACGGTTGTCCAAAAATATTTTGTGGACTTGTTGATGTTTTCGTCGGTAACAGTCTCTTTGGGGCGTCCACTGCGTGCATCGTCCTCGGTGCTCATTTCGCCTCATTTAAAATTAACAAACCACTTTTCAACGCTTGATTTTCCTGGTCCGAATCAGAGTCCGAATAATGTTTATCGAGCCAAGCCTCACTATAATTCATATTTACTTCAATGTGTTTCTTAACCATGTCAGCAGTTGACTAAGGATTGAAACCGAAAACACATACACATTCTTATCGTTGAACCTTTTAAGGAGGTACACTTTTAAAATTGGAGGTACACTTTTAAAATATCCACTATATCATTATTTTTTATATCTTGGATTGAGAAGTGCGATGTTCCAAATCCATTTGATCACCAGTTTCACTGTAACAAACGAGAAATTTCTAGAAAAATCAATTTTTCTGAAAAAGTTGAAAATTTTTTCACTTTGAGCATCAATAACTCTAAACGAAACAGGTAGATAGCAAAAATTGTTTTAGCAAACTTAAAGGTAATTCATTTATCCATATATTTTGAGTATCTTTTTGTTATTCTAATTTTAACGATTTGGAAATTATAAGTTAATATGGTTTTCAATGAATACTAATTTTTTTCAAAACCCTGTAACTCGGTAGAAGTTGAAGTTAGAATCCGCTTCAAGGACGATTTTTCGCTTGAAATAATACCAGGATTACGTAGTATTAGGATTTTGTATGTTGGTACTGGGACATACTGTATATATATTAATGAAAATTTTCTTTATTTAATTTTTCCCACATTTATAAACAATGTTTTTTTCTTTATAATAAAAAAAACCCTCCCAGAGAATGTTCACAAAAATTAATCGAATGGCAAAAAACTATGACTTATGATAAAACAATAAAATTTTCATCAAACCATTACAATAAGAAAACAACACAAAATGTTTCCAGTGCGAAAAATGAAGGTAAAAAATTGGATAATAAAAATACGACAAATGGAAAATTATCAACGATCGATGATGGATTATTGAATCCGAGTAACAAAACGAAAAAGTATGATTTCAAATGAATTAATCCAAAATTATATAAAAAAAATTACTTTTAATTAAAATAAATATCTTTAAATTAAATTTTTCTATAGTAAATCAATTGTTGAGAATAATACATCAAATTTATTTTTTAATTTGTCAAATGCAACAAAATTTAATAATCATAGAAAATCAAAATCAAATCATCATAAGAAAAATCATCAACAATTAGAACAAATGTTGGGCGGAACAAAAGATCAAAATCATAAACAAAATCGACAGCATAAAAATGGATCAACCGCAAAATTCCCGAATAAATTTAAAACAAGTGGTTTAGTTGCAAAAGTTATTGTACATCCAATTAGAATGAAATCGAAAAAAAGTCACAGTTCATCGAGTAAATCCGTAAATCAGATGCCACGAATACCATCATCTTCAAATATTTTAAACACAACAAATACCATCTCCACCACCAGCACCACCACAATGGCGAATTGTAGTAATGCCGTCGGTAATCATCAATCGATTCATCATCATATAACAAATTCAGATACAGATAAAAAAAATATTAAAACATTTGTTGAACAAGTTAAAACAAAATTTAAAAAGAAAAAATTTAAAAAACATTAAACCATGTATATCAAACAAGCATTTTTCAGTATATTGGGTTTATAGTCATTAGTAGTGATGATAGGTTTGGTATGATAGATATAAGCACAATAAAAAGACTGCGGTTCATAGTTGTGTATATAAAATAAAATAAAAATGAAATAAATGAACATAGTTATAGAAATATCAATGGTTCATTTGGTAGTTATAGAGAGCCTCCAAATGACAGGCCCTATGTCAAAATGTCTGTTTTCTGTACGTCGTCGATTCAATAAAAATATTATTATGTCAAATGGTTATAGTTATGATGACTTAATAATCCTTGCAAAATTTCAAGTTGAGCATAAGACTGATTTAAGAAATATCGGGGATCAAAATTGACCATGTCCAAACAAATTACACCAACAGCATCACATTTATAATAAAATAATAATACCTGAAAAATTTAACCGTTATGGTTATTTAAAGATTGTTGAATGTTGACTGATGAATTTAGTGTCAGTTTTGCAAAATTCAAAATGACCGATCCAATATTTAAAAAATTAATCGGATTCTGTCAAAAGTTGAAGAAGAAATTATTGAAGAAATTTTAGTGTCTAGAAATCGGACACTTGTCCCCAAGCAGAGCATTGAACCTTGTAACAAATGTGTTTTAAAAAAATTTGCATTTCAATATTATTTTCGTAATATCTCTAAAACGAGTTGACACATTTTTAAAGTTTGTACATCAAATTAAAGCTAAAACATCCTCTAAAATTTCCTAAAAGCCGACCGCTAATAAACGTAAAAGTCCTACAGTTCTAAGGTTGCAAAATAACAAAAATATTTGAAGCCGTTAAAATTTCTTGTGTTTGACCAGCTATAGCATGAAAACGGGTTGTCGCCGATGTGTATGTTATTAGAAAGAGTTAAAGATAGTTAAAATACCTTTCTAACATAATAATTATTGAATTCCGATAAGTGGTTACTGAGATATGGTAAATAACATTAACGCATTACCTTGAAGTTCAAGAAAATCGTTTTTTTGGGCTAGCTCGAAACCCAAGCGACATAGACATGGGGTCGACGTACATTTTTTGATTTGAAATGAGGGGTAGAACCTGCCAGTTTCGGGTTGGCTCCCTGTACTGGGACAACCTGTAAATCTTATTTGTTTGAAAGTTGCGAATTGCTACTTTTCTTTTATGGTTTGTGTGTATATTTTAAATAATTAAAATCGATACAAGGCCATACAAGGATTCTATTACGTAAAACATTAATGAATTCAAACATCTATCAAAGCAACAATATTTTAAAATAATTTGTTGCTTTGCTGTCTGGATTAGACATTATATCTCGACTGTGTTGAATATATATTAGATCCTTTGAATTATAAAAAATTGACATCAGATTCGGACACAGAAACCAAAAAACTCTCCGAACCACAAGTTTCAAGGGAATCCGATGAATTTTTAAGAATTTGTCGGGCATTTTGGATCCGCCATTTTGAATTTTGCAAAACTAAAACCTAATTCGTAATCAGCAGACAAAAATCTGTAAATAACCATATCGTTTAAATTGTTCAGGTATTATTATTGGAGTATTAGTTTCGTATACTACTCTAACCTCTAGAATATCGAGCACCTGCAATTTTATTCGTATGCTCTATTTTGAGATGGTGAGAAAGGACTTTAAATAATAATTATTTTAATCTTACTATTTTTATTTCATAAAATGATGGTTCTAGTTAAATAATTACGGAAACAGAAGTAAAAAATTTTTTAAATTTAATTAGTTATGGAATTTATTTCAAAATGATCGGTTGGAGCACCACCACTGGATTCCATTTGGCTACATTTGTATGTTAACCCCTTCCTCCCTACGTTAACCCTTTTCTGCTTAATGGATATCAACTTTGGAAAAATGTAAACCTATACTTTTTTTTCTCCTATTTAGAAGAGCGTGACGAGTAGTTAAAAAAATGTAATAATATTTGGGAGTCCCAGGGGGATTTTATCCACAAATGGGGAAAAAGTTTGGAGTTTGGACACCCCCTTAATTTTCAACGTATAACAACTTTCTAATACATCATAACACATGTTTTCATAGAGATTTAGCGAGTTTTCGCACATTTTCCATCAGATGGACAATCCCCATTTGTGGAAAAATTCCCCATGGGACCCCCACATATTATTACATTTTTTTTTAACTACTCGTCACGTTCTTCAAAATAGGAGAAAAAAATATAAGATTACATTTGATTTTCCAAAGTTGATATCCATTAAGCACATGAGGGTTAACGTGGGGAGGGAGTGGTTAACATAAAAATGTAGCCAAATGGAATCCAGTGTGGGTCCTCTAACAAGAGTATTAGTGATAACTCCACTGGTTTCGAAGATATTGGCTGGATAAAGTTAGCCGAGACACACTGTATAACTTTTTTTTAAGTTAACCGTACCCTCAATGAAATGTAAATTCCCGATGCCTTTTATCGACATACAACCTCACACCATGATAGCATTGGATGGAAATTTCACAGTACGGTTTAAACAATTGACCATGGAATGCTTCACCAACAATAACGTCAAATTTACATTCTATTCGATAATGCTCTTCCATTGCCGCTGAACCCAAAATTGTTCAGTACTCGCACATTTTATACAGTTTATCTTTTGAAAAAACAATTAAAGGGGCTATGCTTTGGGCTGAAAATTATTAGGGGAAAATATGTTTAATCTCTCGTGTGACAGGCTTTTGGGTTGCTGTTGACCATTTTAGAGTTATATCACAGCACAGAACTTCAACTATTTTTTTTCATAATTGCGTTTATCGCACGATCAGTAACATGCGGGATTGAAAGGAAAAATCATTGAAAAGTGCATAAATTTAGCACAAAATACCATGTCTAAGAGAATGAAGGCTGTCATAAAGGCCAAAGGTGACGTTACCCCGAATATTAGTGGCCAATAATATAAGTGTCCGAACTTATAATGGTCAGATTTTATTTTATTAAACTGCATCACTTTGAAATAAATGCCATAACTACTCTCTCCGGAATCATAAGTCCTTTCTCGGCATCTCAAAATCGACCATATGGATAAAATAGTAGGTGTCCGATATTATAGTGGTATATAGTGGTGTAGTAAATGTGATAATGCTGGTGTAATTTTTTTTTTGGACATGGTCAACTTTGAACCCCGATATTACTTAAACCGCTGTCTTATGGTCTACTTGAAATTTTGCAAGGGATTATTAGGTCATCATAACTATAAACATTTGTCATAATAAAAGTTTTAAGAATCGAGGTACAGAAAACGGGCGTTTTTTTATTTTTGTGCTTAGTGAAATTTTTCAATTTTTGAATAGGGCATTTTGTTTAGTGATAATCATAAGCTACTCTATTCCCGCTAAACCTATCACTAAACCCAATTCTGAACCATGGTTAATTGTAAAAATTTTTAGTAGATTTTGTTGGTTTCTCGTTTTAAATACTTTTAGATCGGGGTTTTTTTTTGGTATAACTATATAGTTATAGTATATTAAAAGAATAAATGGAATAAGTATTTATTTCTTTTGTTTTTTTACATGTCATAAATTATTATATATGAAGGCGGAAAAAAAAATATTGTAATAATGTCGATTTTATTGGCATAATTTTCTATACAATTGTATATAAGCTTAACATTTGTATTTATAGATCAATATATGTTTTCGATTTTCTGTATCTTGAAATGGATGAAATCCGAATAAAAATTACAATATAATTATATGGGTTTAAAATAGCATAAATAACCAATAATAAAAAAATGATTAATGTTGAGGTTTGTTTAGGTAATTGAATGCCAATAAAATAAAATTCAATTAAGAGTAATTAACAAGAAAATTAGCAGCATATATCGTTTTCAAATGTCATATCATTAAAAATTAGTTTAGAATAATATCCACAATTTCTAGTAAATTGTTTAAAAACAGTACGAATCATCTATATTAATCTATTGGATCTCTGTGAATCGAATAGGATCCGAAAATATTTCCGAGAATTTAATACTTTTGTACTGGATAAACGAAAACAGTTTAATTTCTCGTCCGCAGGTCACTACGCGCTCATCGATTCCCGAAACAGGTCAGTACGTCCACAGGTAAAACCCTTATTTACAGACAGACTTATAACTTCATTCCACTTCATTATCCATCAAGTGAAAACGTTCCCCTTGTTATTTATTAACAAATTTGTCTTTAGCACGTAAAAAAACCAAAATTTGTAGAATCTGCGTCGACTTTGTGGGGCCCGTGGATGTTGGTGACCTGTTTCATTGGTGAGCCGTACTGGGCCCGTAGTCCCTTAAGTTGATAATTCCCACCAAACAGTGTGTCTATGTACAAATTAAAATAACTGACAATGGAAAAAAAAATCATTTTCAATATAAACACGAATGCTACAGAATTCAAAACATTATTATCAAAAGAAAAAAATTAAAATTTCTATTTGTTTTGTTTTTTCCTTCTTATGGAGAGGCTAAAACCAATTGTAGTTTGTAAGTCCGTCAAAGTAAGTATTTGTTTTACAAAACTCTTAAATAGTGAACATTTTGAGAACACAACACACAGAGCCTTAACATGATCCATTTAAGTAATAAAAGAATTTCTTTCCATAACTTTAATAGTGCGAATTAAGTCAGCAGTTTTGTTATAATACCACAAGTTGCAGAACAAAAGTTGACCTCTCGTTTCGAGTCTATCCGTTTGGTAAATCTTCCCGGTCCAAAGTCCAAAGACAAAAACTCGACACAACGGCATATTCACCCTGATAAAAATACATCAAATAGATGAAAAAGGAATTAATTGTTTGGTCAATTTCATTATATCCTTTTAAAATTCCATCACAACAATACATTATAGGTATTTTTTAGACCACATAACCACATAAAGTAATCATAATTCTAATATCAAAAATCAAATAAGCAATAAATTAATCATGTTTTAACAAAAGTAGAGCATCATAAAATATATACTTATTTAACAATAATTCTTATCATATTAATTCAATGTTATCTTATCAAATCAATATTTATATTTATTTAAATGTTTCTAATTTGTATTTAATGTTTTAATTTAATGCCAATCAAATTTGTAGGAATTTTTTTTTTAGTGAACATTTTGATAAAATAAATTTCATAAATCAAAAATTAATTATAAAACAATAAAAACATACCGTAGCGGGGATAAGATCTTGAATTTTGATTAAACCTTTTATTTTATTTAATTTATAATTTAATTAACAATTTAATTATAAACAAATATTAATAATAATAAAAACAATGTTTAAGATTTAACAACAAAAATTCACAACAATTTATTGATAACACAAACAACGAACAAAACAAAAAATTCATTTGACAGATTGCAATGGAAATAAAAATATATAATGGAATGTTTTCAAAAAAAAAATCCATTCAAAATGAATACATTTAATGGTAGATATTTCCGAATTTCTAGCATTGATGTATGAAAATAATGGGCTGATCTTAATTATGATTTTGGATGTGGTAGCCCGTTGTTCTAGTTTTAAAGAAATTTTTTCAGGTTCTAATGGCATTTCAGATTCACAATAAAGGGTGAAGTTTTTATGTTGTTTTGCAACTTATGTCATAACAAAACTATTTTATGGCCGATCGAAAAAACATTATGTATTATGATTATTTTGATATTCGATTGAAATGGAATTTTCCAATTAATTGTTGAAATTATAATTCTTATTGGTTTTTAAATCATAATTTGTTAGGTATATGAAGTTTATAAGTTTTGGTTTAAGTTTTTATCAATAAGGTTTTTACCAGACAATTAAACATGCACACCTATTTTTATCGAGAATCTAAACAGACAGGAACAGACAGTGAACAGATAAGAAAACTGTTGAAGGAACTGTTAAGGTATAATGAATCCATGTTTGACGATTTGAAATGCATTTTTGCATAAATTGGTAACGGAACCAAATAGCTATGTGACTTATTAATTACTTTCACGTGCCTACAACCTACAATTGGTTTTGGCGTCCATCAACAGCCTTCTCCAACCATTCACGACCAACGTCCGCCAGCCGGAAACACCTAGAGCCCGAAGGTCCGCTTCAACTTCATCTTTTCACTTACCCGTGGTCTACCAACGCTCCTCGATCCACTTGTCTTGCTGTCCCGCATTTTTAAAAGTAATAGGATCGCCATCCACCCGCACCACATGACCATGTCCAGGGTTCGATATACAATTTATATAGTCCGTGGTCATATCGCCACCGTCCCCCTTCCTTTGTCGGTACAAATCCCATTTTCATGCGTATTTTTCCGAACACGGTTTAAAAGCGAAGGGTAAAGGGTAAAGGGTATTCTATGTTCGAACGATTCTTTATATGGATTATTGAATAAAACCATTTTATCAATTGTTGTCATAACAAAATTACAAATAAAACAAAATCTTCGTTGAATGCATATTCGTAAGGTACGGGTAAAAAATGGAAATAAATTCAACCTGTGGTCATGCGTGAATAAAAATATCGCGGTTCGGAATTGTTGTTGTTTTAACATATATAAAATACTCCTGGCTGAACTGCAGTTTATGGGCCGGGTGAAATTATATAATTCTAAGTATGCCAAGTTGTTAGGGGTCGTATTCTGACCAACTTTTGTTCTGGACTTAGTTGCAGACTCGCCCCCCCTCTCCAGGGCAGCCTGGGGAAGTTTGTATGGAAAAATTTTAAATTTCCCCTCCGGCGGGGAAATTTATTATGGAAGTGGTTAAGGGTTACCCCTTTAGAAACTTTTGTTCGGGACTTAGTCGCTCCCCCCTCCCTATGAGCTAGGAGGGGGGGTTAAAAATTTCAAAAATTGAAAATCGTCACCCTGTTCCGCAATTTTTATATTTTTTTGGACCCTATAAAACGAAAGGGGGACCCCAACTGAGCAATCTGGGGCATATAACTAGAAAAAGCCCGCCATAGGGGAGCGGGGGGAAGGGGGTAAAGTTTGTATGGGAAAATTTTTTTTCGCCTTCGGAGGGGAAATTTATTACGGAAGTGATTAAGGGGTATCCCCTTAATAACTTTTGTTCGGGACTTAGTCCCTCCCCCTCCCCTACGAGGTAGGGGGAGGGACCAAAAGTCCGCAGAATCCAGAAAAAGTGCAAAATCCTTAAAATGGCGAATTTTCAATTTACTGTTACGTTTTTAAGAAAGCCCATGAAGGGAGTAAAGAAGTAACGGTAAAAAAATTACCAACACACATTGTATGCACAGTTTAAAGTATCATTTTTAAAAGGAAAATCCCTTTTTACCATATGGATCAAGTGAATTCCTTCAACGCTGTTTATTATCAATCAAATTCGGCTGTAAGTATAATTTAAAATGTATTATTTATTTAAATTTAAAAAAAAATATTTTTTTATGAATTGTAAGCAGTTTCCACATCACCCAGGAGGTATGCTTAACAATGCGTTTTTTTTTACATGCTTTCTCCTAGAGACCTAATGCATGGATTTTCGAAAAAATCTTAATATATTTTTAAGTAGTGTCGAGAATGGAGGCTAATGCTGTTAATGATGTATCCTCGTCGGTTACATTATCCGTTACAGGCTCAACGGAACTATCCGTTTCTGCAGCCAGCAACGGATTATATAACCGACCGGCCCATTTAAAAAACTCCACAAACGGGTCTAAATTCCCAGCTCGACACTGCTTAAAAAAAATATACTTTGCCAGGTACCCAGCAAAAAAGTACTTACGTCTCCCGGAGGATTCGTAGTACTTTTTTGCTGCCCTCCATGTCCCCTCGATGGAATTCGTACATGCACCTGTTTGTGCATCTACGAATTCCACCGAATGATTAACGGTCATATGTACATAACCTTCATCGGTTAAAGAGTCATATGACCGCCAACAATCCGACATGATTGTGGTACCTGGCAAAATGTTCTTTTTAATTAAGGGCATGAGCGTGGCTCTGTCCCGTGATTCCACGGGAATCAGGAAACACTTTCCTGAGCCACGCTCGATGCCACCAAACACCCACTGCCCCTCAACATGTCTTCCGCGATGGTACTTTCTTTTCCCAAATTTCGCTTCATCAATTTCGACGATAGTACCTGGCCCGCCGATTGGTTTCGAATTTGTCACGATTGCGTCGTAGCACACTTCGCGACAAAACGACGACCAATCGACTAAGGTGTGCCAATTTTGGTGGCCGATATGCTTCCCAATAACATTTAAACTAACGTTATCCACCCACAAACTGACGAACATACATATCGCCGAAATTGACAAATGCGATTTGTCGAAGAAAGTACCAGAGCGGAGAGATTTTGAATAATGGCACGTGATTTTGCGATTACGAATCAGCATAATTTTGTAACAACTCCACTTAAACTGGTCTAGATTTTTTCGGATTGTCATTTCATGACCACGTGAACAAATCATTCTTTTTGGAATGACTCCAATTTCTTGCATATACCTTACCAATGCAAGGCCGTTGTCTTGCATTGATAAGGTATATATTTTTAAAATTGTAATATGTTCAGCCATTATTATATTAATAATAATAAGAATAAAAATAATAATAATAATAAGAAAAATAATAATATTAATAATACGTTTAATAATAATAATTATAATTCTAATAAAAATAATAATAATAATAAGAAAAATAATAATAATAATAATACGTTTAATAATAATAATTATAATTCTAATAATATCAAAAATAATAATTATTATCACTCGTTATTATTATGATAATGATAATAATATTAATAATAATAAGTAAAATTATAATTATAGTAATAATAATTATAATACTAATAATAATATTAATAATAATAAGTAAAATTATAATTATAGTAATAATAATTATAATACTAATAATAATACGATTAATAATAATAAGGAAAATTATAATTATAATACTAATAATAATACGATTAATAATAATAATACGAATAATAAAAAACGTGTAAATTGAAATGAAATTAAAAACGTCTATACGATTTCAATCGCTGGTTAATAATGAACATTTTTGAAATGTAAAATTGCTTAAATGTACATTTGGAATAGAGTCGTTAACGCGCATAACCGTGAATGAATAATAATAACGGGAATGCTTTTATTAATTTTTGAACTAACAAATATAAGTAACGTACGTAAATAACAATCAAAATATATATATATGCAATGGAATTCTTTTTGTAAAGGAATATATGTTTAGTGGATATTTAGTTAAACGTTGATTATTAATGGATAATGCAATGAAGATTGAACAAAAAATGTTAATGTTGGCAAACCGTCTTGCCGCGCGGAAAAAGTTATTAAATAAATATGACTGCTGCAATTTTAATAAAGTTCCTGAATTCATAATTAATGCATTTTATAGCAAGGGAAATTATCATGAAAGATTGATTATTACAACGTTTACGTTTTTAAATAACATTTCTCTAAATAGTTTATACGAAATTATGAAAAACAAATTAAGTATGGGAAAATGGAACAAAATAAAGGCTCTGTACATTCAATTTGATAAAGGTAAGTATATTGACAAATATTATTCATTTTGTACTATAACGAACACTGTGCGTTATTTAAACGGTAACATAAAACCCAAGCCGAAATATTAAGATTTTTTCGAAAATCCATGCATTAGGTCTCTAGGAGAAAGCATGTAAAAAAAAACGCATTGTTAAGCATACCTCCTGGGTGATGTGGAAACTGCTTACAATTCATAAAAAAATATTTTTTTTTAAATTTAAATAAATAATACATTTTAAATTATACTTACAGCCGAATTTGATTGATAATAAACAGCGTTGAAGGAATTCACTTGATCCATATGGTAAAAAGGGATTTTCCTTTTAAAAATGATACTTTAAACTGTGCATACAATGTGTGTTGGTAATTTTTTTACCGTTACTTCTTTACTCCCTTCATGGGCTTTCTTAAAAACGTAACAGTAAATTGAAAATTCGCCATTTTAAGGATTTTGCACTTTTTCTGGATTCTGCGGACTTTTGGTCCCTCCCCCTACCTCGTAGGGGAGGGGGAGGGACTAAGTCCCGAACAAAAGTTATTAAGGGGATACCCCTTAATCACTTCCATAATAAATTTCCCCTCCGAAGGCGAAAAAAAATTTTCCCATACAAACTTTACCCCCTTCCCCCCGCTCCCCTATGGCGGGCTTTTTCTAGTTATATGCCCCAGATTGCTCAGTTGGGGTCCCCCTTTCGTTTTATAGGGTCCAAAAAAATATAAAAATTGCGGAACAGGGTGACGATTTTCAATTTTTGAAATTTTTAACCCCCCCTCCTAGCTCATAGGGAGGGGGGAGCGACTAAGTCCCGAACAAAAGTTTCTAAAGGGGTAACCCTTAACCACTTCCATAATAAATTTCCCCGCCGGAGGGGAAATTTAAAATTTTTCCATACAAACTTCCCCAGGCTGCCCTGGAGAGGGGGGGCGAGTCTGCAACTAAGTCCAGAACAAAAGTTGGTCAGAATACGACCCCTAACAACTTGGCATACTTAGAATTATATAATTTCACCCGGCCCATAAACTGCAGTTTTACCCGGTTTTTTTATCCAGGCAAAATAAATTTCAGAAAAAGCACATTTTTTTTATATATCACATATACCATATTTTGATACATAAAATATTTTCATAGAAATCGAGGCAGCTTCATTATTTCAACAAGCATTTTTTTAAAGATAATGTTATTAGCATTTTGAAAACCATGATTTTTTTTAATTTTTATCATTTTAATTATTTTATTGTTCTTATTTGGTCAAATTTATAAAACAAACAAACAAAATTTTGTTTATTTTTAATATTACAATATATCAAATCTACCAACAAAAACAACTGTCAAAACGTTTCATCGTGTAGAAGCACACATAATAATAATTACTATAATAACTATAATTACTTCATTTTTCATTTTATTTACATTTTATTTAATTTTTATGATTTAATTTCATAATAATAAAATATCCAGTTAATTTACAAACTAATAAAAAATGGAATTATTTAACAGCAATTGGTATATATTATTAAATTTCGGTTTTTTTATCCCGGCAAATTAAATTTCAGAAAAAGCACATTTTTTATATATATCACATATATCATATTTGTGATAATAAAATATTTTCATAGAAATCGAGGCTTTACAGGGTATAATTATTACATCGTCTAGACATAGTATTTAATCTACACATAAACTGGACTAATGTTTCACGTTCGCCTAATTTATACCGAGTCTACAGAGTCTATTTGTGCTGCTACACGAGGACTGTCCTGTTTCGAAAGTCTTGAAAAATATACGCAAAGTGATGAGGTGCGGAAAGGAATGACATAACAGGCGTTGAACCAATTTCCTTTCAATTTTTTGAAGACTGACGAATTTTCATTGGTTAAAATGTTTTCGATATATAAAATTTTTGTTTTTGTAAATAAAAAAAATATCAAAACAAGTCGATTTTTATTTCTTTATTTGTTTGGTCGGTAATAAAAAAAATTATAGTAATGATAATAGAGGTATATACTTTTTGACAGCTGAATACTTGTAGGTTATGTATTCAAGATTGGAGGGCTCTAAAAAAAAAATTGCAATAAAAAAAAAATAATTCAATAACAAATATAATTAATTGCAAGAAAAAAAAATAATTCAATAATTAATAATTTTTTAAAAGTTGTATTATAAAAATGGATCTTTCCGATTATGCGAAAAAACTCCCACCAGAACAGAAGCTAAATTATATACATAAATTCAACAAATATAGCAATAACGACCCGTATAACATGAAATATAATGATGATTTTTTGCCAAACAATGTGGATAATTTTAAAATTATTAATTATTTAATATATTGCCGGTCTAATAGAGCCACAAAAAGTTTAAATTCAGATACATTTTAAGAAGGCGGATGGGTTCAAACAATGGCAGGACGACAGGAAGGAAATTTTATCATTGTTCATGGAAAAGTAAGTATAAAATAGTTTTTCATTTTTAAGATTTGAAATCAAATTTTTTAAGATGATTTGCAAATATGAGATCAATCGGACTTACATTTTTTAATTAATGTTTATTATGTTACGTATAATGCAATAAATGTTACTGTTCTTTAAATCCCATAGCTATCTGTTACTGATGTTAAAGTGTACTGGAAAGTGCCATTTTTATGCATTTTTTATTATTATATATTATAATAAATATTGAAATAAACTTTGGTAAAGTAAATTATTACACTCACTATACTCGTATTTATTTATTCCATTGTTTCAGATCAAAAAATAGTAAAATGGCAAAAATTATGTTCGTAATAAAATTAAAATATTTGAAATTAAATTTTGAATTTGCGCTTAAAATGGTTCATGCCGACACGACACCTAGTAGTGCATAAGTGCATTTGGTAAATTTATTATTTAATGCGTGGTCGAGTTTTATTTTACCAATATTTTTCTAGTCTCTTTTAATTCTATTGGTTTACACCGCAAATAGAATGCTTATTTACTACGTAGAATAATATACTACGTAGCAAATTTATACTACGTACTTTTTAAGTAGGTGTGCACACCGACAGTATCATAGTTTTAAAGTATTCTACGTAGTATTTTGCTATCGGTGTAGACTCGGTATTAATCGTATTCATTTGACAAAATTTTATTTATTTATTTTTTTTTTTTTTTTTAATAATCTAATTCATTTATTTCTTTTTTTTTTATATAACATTACATTTCTATTACATTTACATTTTCAAACATACAATCAAAAATACTAACCTAACCTAACAAAAATCAAAAAATAAACAGAAAAAAAAAACAAAATAAACGACCTCGACCAAGCGGCCTGGTCAATCGACCGTAGCCCCGAGTCTCGTTTACATGTTTTTTTTATTATCTCCATCACCTATCCATTATACTCCTTAACCAAACCTTCCCTATATCTCTCCATCTCCAATAACACGCCCGCAACACCCTTCCACCCAAACACCTCACCATTTTCTTTCATCCACTCCCCCTCCAACAACTTCTTCACCTCATCCCTTAACAAACTTCTTACCCGATCCATTTCATCCTCACTCCTCCCAACACCAGACACTCCCCTATAAAATGCCAACCCGTCTCATTAAAGTAATGCTTTTTATGAAATGCCGACGGCAGACGACGGCAAATGTCAAATTGAAAATACATGCATTTCAATGTAGGTGCTTTTTATGAATATTGGACGGCGGACATGTCGACGGCTGACGGCGGACATTGATATTTTTTCTTCTATTGCCGTCGGCTGACCGTCGTCCAATATTCATTTTTCATTTTATTTACATTTTATTTAATTTTTATGATTTAATTTCATAATAATAAAATATCCAGTTAATTTACAAACTAATAAAAAATGGAATTATTTAACAGCAATTGGTATATATTATTAAATTTCGGTTTTTTTATCCAGGCAAAATAAATTTCAGAAAAAGCACATTTTTTTATATATCACAAATATCATATTTGTGATAAATAAAATATTTTCATAGAAATCGAGGCTTAACCCCCATATTTCACATTGAGCACACCCATATTTGCTCACTCCCCCATCCTCTGTGTTGTGTAATGGATGTGGGAAAATAGCAAAAGAATGTTAAAAATGATACAATTTGCTATTTTCCCATACAGTTCACATATATTTCTACTTTAATTAAAATTTGTTGGCATATTCTCATGAATATCGCAATATATGCATTTTTAGCGTTTGTGCATATATTATGTTACATTATTAAATTATTAAATGTTAAAACATTATTAAATATAAAATATTAAAATATAGAATAGATATGAAAATCAGCATTTTTACCTTATATGCATGTATATCCATAAATATATGTTTTGCGATATGCATGCATATTTGCTTTAAATGCATATTTTATATTCGTTTTTTTTTAAGTATTAATAAATAAAAAATGACTATTATTTTGATTTTAAAAAATTAATTAACAGCAGAGTAATGAATTATAAGCGAAAGGATTAACTTGTGTCAGCCCCTACCCTGCAAAGCGGCAAGTTAATCTTTGAGCTTCAAAAATATATAGTATTTAAGAAAGTGAAAATTGTATTTTATATGTTCGGAGTTAATAAAGTTTTTGTTTAAATTAAAATTGGAATAAATGTTAGTTTTTCAAATCACAAATATTGTTTCAATCACCTATCACAACTATCCTAACCAATCTAAACCAAAACAAATATACGAACTTACAACATCTGGCATTCAATCCCATCGCATCTCCCTTCACTCTCATTATCACTCTTATCTCTTCAAATCTTAAATTTCCCTTAAAATATCCCTGCACACCTTCTCCCCATTTTAGCCCCGGATACACCCAATCTTCCTTGTGTCTCCTTCCCTCGCTTGTCAACTCCTTTACACACTTATCCTCTACCTTCCTGACCAACACCTCCGCCCTTACTCCCCAATTCCATATAAATCACACATTCCCTAACCCTCCCCAATTCCATATAAATCACACATTCCCTAACCGACCTATTCAACCACATCATTCTTTTCAACACATACCTCTCGAACCTATCAACCTCCTCACATCTCTTCACTCCCCATACCTGGCACCCATATTCTAAAACACTCCTTATCACCCCATCCAACACTCTTAACTTCGCTTCTATTCCCAAATCCGTCCTTTTCATCATACCACCCCACACCTGCATCACACCCTTTTCGCATCACATGGAGGCTTTTGCCTCCAACACCTTATTTTTTAAATGCGTACTCCATGACCCTCCATCCGTAATTTCCACCCCTAAGTACTTATATCTCCCGACCACCTCCACTATCTTTCCATCCATTTTCCACACTTCATCCTTCCTTACTCTACCTCCATTCCTAAACACCATCATTTTTGATTGCTTAAATTTACCTCTAATTTCCATCTCTTACAATAACTATTCAATCTCTCCATCATTCCCTGCATTGTACTCACATTTTCTGCCAAGCACACAACATCGTCAGCATACGCCAAAATTCTTATGTCTCCTCCCGCAATCCTTAATCCACCTCCAATTTCCTCATACAAATCATTCATAAATATATTAAACAATGTTGGGCTCAATGCACACCCCTGCCTCACACCTCCTTCACACTTAAAATATCCCGAATTCCCACCAATTCCCCATACACACGCCTCCACATCCTCATACATTTTCCTTATCATCCTCACCATTTTACTAGAGACCCCACTACCATACAACTTACACCACAATAACCATCTGTCAACACTATCGAACGCCGCTTTCAAATCAACAAAAAACCCATACACCCTCGCCCCTTTGCCTTCATCTTCAATTCCACAATCCCCTTTAAACTGCTTATATGTTCCATTGCCGAATACCCCCTTCTAAAACCCACCTGACTTTCACTTAATATCCTTTCTCCCTCCAACCATTCCACCATTCTCCCATTCAACACACCTGCCAACACCTTCTCCATTGAATCCAGAAACACTATACCTCTATAGTTTTCTACACTCTTCCTATCCCCCCCTTTAAACAACGGGTACACTACCGCCCTCTTAAACCTCTCCGGCAAATCCTCCTTTTCGTTCCACAATTCATTTATCCCTTTCACCATCTACTTCATTGCTGATTCCCCCAACGTCCTCAAATACTCTCCCGGCATCCCATCCTGCCTCGTTGCCTTATTTTTACCCAATTTGCCAACCACTCATGCTACCTCCTCCAATCCAAAATCTCTATCCATCCATTCATTTCCCTGAAATGTTCAATCCACACCCTCTCCCCAATCCCATCCCATCACCCTCTCCTCAATCCCTCAATCTCCTCAAATTTTATTTTATCATCATTTTAAGTATAATAAAAAAGTCAGCCGAAAATGCGCGTATTTCCGTCTATTATATTTATTTGTTTATATATTTAATACAATTTGTATTTTTGCTGCGTTTAAAAATTGGTAGTGCGATAAAAAAATTCTTTAAATTATTTTATACATCATAAATTTTCTGCATTTTTTGTGGCATTTTATGTATTTAAAAATAACAACTTTTAAACTATACTTAAACTATACATAAAGCGCCATACACCTCACGACCGACCGATTTTTGAAAATGATTTTCTTCAATTTCTCGTAATAAACATAAATGATTCATACGAAAACGAATTAATATAATAAATATTAATATAATATATGATTTTAAATATTATTAATTAATTTCAATCGCCATTAAGAATTAAAAACTTTAATATTTCTCATTTGTCGTCCAAATGTACGAAATCGTGTTCGCCAATAGAATATCGAATCGTTCCATAATTAATTTTTTATCGGACGAAAAAAAAAATCGTTCGTATTTAACCTCATATATATATATAAATATATAGCAGCTGTGAAAATCGTCGGACGACTATTTTATGACCGTGTGACCTACATCACGACAAATTTGCACGAAAATCGGTCGGTCGTGAGGTGTATGGCCAGCACTTAATAAGCTATTTATTAATGTGGTTTTAGATTGGCACAAAAGATCGTTATCTCCAGTCAGACTGATCTGAGTAATTTGTAATTTTTTCAAATTTTCCAGATTGCACTCAATATCATTAACTCAAAAACGAATAAATTTTATAAAATGTCAAATAGATATCTATCTTTGTTGTTTTTTTAGTGTTTTCTGTTTTGTTGGTTATAAAATAAAAGAAAATAATATAAATATCAATAAAATAATATAAATTTAAAATAAAAAATAAAAGTGTGATACAAATAAAATATAAATTAATTAAAAAAAAAACTAAATTTGACAAATATTGATCTGAAAAATTTGAAAGTGCGTTCTTTATCTTTCAGATTAATTTTAAATCTGAATATGATCTGCTAAATCTATAGATCGAGATACCGAACACGACATAAAAGATTGACGTTTAAGCGCCAATCAACTTATCTGCACAAACTGTGGATACTGTAATACCGTATAAACGACATGTCTATTACCATGTCTACACGGTGTAATAATCATCCAATGAAGGTGGATTTCCTTATGCGAGCTGTGGGAGAAAAAATGGCGATTCCTATATAAAATTTTTTCCCCCAGAGATATATTCCCTCCCGGGAAATTTACCCGCGAGTTAAATTAACTTTAACTTTTTCCCCGGGCTCTCGGGCATTTTGAGATTTTTTAACACATACATTCAATCATTCAATTGAATTTAAAAAAAAATTTGTTTTCGTATAAAAAAAAACAAAAAATAAACAAATATAATGTAAAAATATAGTCTAATGTAATAAATCAAATATAAATAACACATATTTTTTTTTAACGAAGGAGGGGAAATCTTGCATAGACACGTCCGAAGACGCGTGTCAGATTCTTACTGACTGAAACCCCTCCTCCGGCTGCGGTATATTCGAATCAGACCATTCTTGGGTCCCTTTTCGTACCTCCGATTGACACCTACTCAATTTGCCACTCAGGTCTCCCCGATTGCTCAAATAACACATATATGTTACATACATAGCAAATAAAAATTTTACCCGTAAATGGAAATCGTCTGTGAGCGAAAATGAAAAATACTCCCGCACCCACGGGGATTTCCTCGCATAAGGAAATCCACCTTGATTATTATATTGTGTGATTATTATATCGTGTAGACCCAAAAATCAGTCATTATCATTCAGTGTAATAATTATTAGTGATGAGCGAATCCAATTTTTTGGTATATTCGTTATATCGAATCCGAATATCTTGTAGATTTGGATTCGATCCAAAGAATCGGATTCTAAACAGATCCGGATCCCATACTCGGTACTACGGATCTACGGATCCTATGTATATATTATATGAAAGAGATGAGGTAACAAAAACAAAAAACAAAACAAACGAAAGCGCATCCAAAAAAAGAAACGATATACATATACACAAAAAATTCACCTCAAGCTCAAATTTGGTATTTTCCCAATTCTCATTCATTCATTCATTCATTCATTATTCAACAAACACTGTTGTATCTGACTGAACTGAATATCGTAATATATTGGGTATCGAAAGAGTTATATGCAATACAAAAAAAATAAGATTCATAAGATCCGAATCCGTAAAAATCAGATCCGCGATACTCGTGATTTATTATTATAACGAGTATTGATCCTCGTTACTAAAGATCCGACCCATCACTAATAATTATACTTCACAGGCATGGTATAAAGACCATAGGTATGCTTGACAACTGATATTCAATTTTGTATGACGTCACTCTGAGTGAAAAAATTTTAATGTGCGATATAGAAATAGGAATTTTATCTTTTATATTTCATGTAAATTCGAATTAAATATTTTAATCAATATTTTAAAAATGATTAATAATCTGCAAATGGGAAATTTATATGTTACTATGTTATTGTTTTTATTATTTTTATGTTTTTGATTTTTTCTTCTTGTAACATTTTACTTAAATACTTAATTCTAAAATACATTCTTGCTCTTAATTGTGTTTATATCAGATTGTTTTAATAAAATTATTTTAATAATTATTCAACGATTAATTAATTTATTATTAATAACAAACATATAATCAAAACAACACCACTATTTTCTGTTTATTTTTTCAATGAATAATAAACCATAATAAACATAAGCACAATAAAACAAAAACTCAGAGTGACGTCAGAAAAGTGAAAAATGGCGAACATCAACAAATATCGAGCATACCTTCTTTCTTTATACCATGCTTCAGAGGTATAATAATTATAGGAATGAAGTTAGCAAATAAAAGAAATTGTTAAATTTTGTTCTTTGCATTTAAGTAATGCTTTTCATGACATGCCGACGGCAGACGACGGCAAATGTCAAATTGAAAATACATGCATTTCAATGGCGGTGCTTTTTATGAATATTGGACGGCGGACTGACGGCGGACTTTGATATTTTTTCTTCTATTGCCGTCGGCTGACCGTTGTCCAATATTCATTTTTCATTTTATTTACATTTTATTTAATTTTTATGATTTAATTTCATAATAATAAAATATCCAGTTAATTTACAAACTAATAAAAAATGGAATTATTTAGCAGCAATTGGTATATATTATTAAATTTCGGTTTTTTTATCCAGGCAAAATAAATTTCAGAAAAAGCACATTTTTTTTATATATCACATATACCATATTTTGATACATAAAATATTTTCATAGAAATCGAGGCAGCTTCATTATTTCAACAAGCATTTTTTTAAAGATAATGTTATTAGCATTTTGAAAACCATGATTTTTTTTAATTTTTATCATTTTAATTATTTTATTGTTCTTATTTGGTCAAATTTATAAAACAAACAAACAAAATTTTGTTTATTTTTAATATTACAATATATCAAATCTACCAACAAAAACAACTGTCAAAACGTTTCATCGTGTAGAAGCACACATAATAATAATTACTATAATAACTATAATTACTTCATTTTTCATTTTATTTACATTTTATTTAATTTTTATGATTTAATTTCATAATAATAAAATATCCAGTTAATTTACAAACTAATAAAAAATGGAATTATTTAACAGCAATTGGTATATATTATTAAATTTCGGTTTTTTTATCCAGGCAAATTAAATTTCAGAAAAAGCACATTTTTTATATATATCACATATATCATATTTGTGATAATAAAATATTTTCATAGAAATCGAGGCTTTACAGGGTATAATTATTACATCGTCTAGACATAGTATTTAATCTACACATAAACTGGACTAATGTTTCACGTTCGCCTAATTTATACCGAGTCTACAGAGTCTATTTGTGCTGCTACACGAGGACTGTCCTGTTTCGAAAGTCTTGAAAAATATACGCAAAGTGATGAGGTGCGGAAAGGAATGACATAACAGGCGTTGAACCAATTTCCTTTCAATTTTTTGAAGACTGACGAATTTTCATTGGTTAAAATGTTTTCGATATATAAAATTTTTGTTTTTGTAAATAAAAAAAATATCAAAACAAGTCGATTTTTATTTCTTTATTTGTTTGGTCGGTAATAAAAAAAATTATAGTAATGATAATAGAGGTATATACTTTTTGACAGCTGAATACTTGTAGGTTATGTATTCAAGATTGGAGGGCTCTAAAAAAAAAATTGCAATAAAAAAAAAATAATTCAATAACAAATATAATTAATTGCAAGAAAAAAAAATAATTCAATAATTAATAATTTTTTAAAAGTTGTATTATAAAAATGGATCTTTCCGATTATGCGAAAAAACTCCCACCAGAACAGAAGCTAAATTATATACATAAATTCAACAAATATAGCAATAACGACCCGTATAACATGAAATATAATGATGATTTTTTGCCAAACAATGTGGATAATTTTAAAATTATTAATTATTTAATATATTGCCGGTCTAATAGAGCCACAAAAAGTTTAAATTCAGATACATTTTAAGAAGGCGGATGGGTTCAAACAATGGCAGGACGACAGGAAGGAAATTTTATCATTGTTCATGGAAAAGTAAGTATAAAATAGTTTTTCATTTTTAAGATTTGAAATCAAATTTTTTAAGATGATTTGCAAATATGAGATCAATCGGACTTACATTTTTTAATTAATGTTTATTATGTTACGTATAATGCAATAAATGTTACTGTTCTTTAAATCCCATAGCTATCTGTTACTGATGTTAAAGTGTACTGGAAAGTGCCATTTTTATGCATTTTTTATTATTATATATTATAATAAATATTGAAATAAACTTTGGTAAAGTAAATTATTACACTCACTATACTCGTATTTATTTATTCCATTGTTTCAGATCAAAAAATAGTAAAATGGCAAAAATTATGTTCGTAATAAAATTAAAATATTTGAAATTAAATTTTGAATTTGCGCTTAAAATGGTTCATGCCGACACGACACCTAGTAGTGCATAAGTGCATTTGGTAAATTTATTATTTAATGCGTGGTCGAGTTTTATTTTACCAATATTTTTCTAGTCTCTTTTAATTCTATTGGTTTACACCGCAAATAGAATGCTTATTTACTACGTAGAATAATATACTACCTAGCAAATTTATACTACGTACTTTTTAAGTAGGTGTGCACACCGACAGTATCATAGTTTTAAAGTATTCTACGTAGTATTTTGCTATCGGTGTAGACTCGGTATTAATCGTATTCATTTGACAAAATTTTATTTATTTATTTTTTTTTTTTTTTAATAATCTAATTCATTTATTTCTTTTTTTTTTATATAACATTACATTTCTATTACATTTACATTTTCAAACATACAATCAAAAATACTAACCTAACCTAACAAAAATCAAAAAATAAACAGAAAAAAAAAAGAAAATAAACGACCTCGACCAAGCGGCCTGGTCAATCGACCGTAGCCCCGAGTCTCGTTTACATGTTTTTTTTATTATCTCCATCACCTATCCATTATACTCCTTAACCAAACCTTCCCTATATCTCTCCATCTCCAATAACACGCCCGCAACACCCTTCCACCCAAACACCTCACCATTTTCTTTCATCCACTCCCCCTCCAACAACTTCTTCACCTCATCCCTTAACAAACTTCTTACCCGATCCATTTCATCCTCACTCCTCCCAACACCAGACACTCCCCTATAAAATGCCAACCCGTCTCATTAAAGTAATGCTTTTTATGAAATGCCGACGGCAGACGACGGCAAATGTCAAATTGAAAATACATGCATTTCAATGTAGGTGCTTTTTATGAATATTGGACGGCGGACATGTCGACGGCTGACGGCGGACATTGATATTTTTTCTTCTATTGCCGTCGGCTGACCGTCGTCCAATATTCATTTTTCATTTTATTTACATTTTATTTAATTTTTATGATTTAATTTCATAATAATAAAATATCCAGTTAATTTACAAACTAATAAAAAATGGAATTATTTAACAGCAATTGGTATATATTATTAAATTTCGGTTTTTTTATCCCGGCAAATTAAATTTCAGAAAAAGCACATTTTTTATATATATCACATATATCATATTTGTGATAATAAAATATTTTCATAGAAATCGAGGCTTTACAGGGTATAATTATTACATCGTCTAGACATAGTATTTAATCTACACATAAACTGGACTAATGTTTCACGTTCGCCTAATTTATAGTCTACAGAGTCTATTTGTGCTGCTACACGAGGACTGTCCTGTTTCGAAAGTCTTGAAAAATATACGCAAAGTGATGAGGTGCGGAAAGGAATGACATAACAGGCGTTGAACCAATTTCCTTTCTATTTTTTGAAGACTGACGAATTTTCATTGGTTAAAATGTTTTCGATATATAAAATTTTTGTTTTTGTAAATAAAAAAAATATCAAAACAAGTCGATTTTTATTTCTTTATTTGTTTGGTCGGTAATAAAAAAAATTATAGTAATGATAATAGAGGTATATACTTTTTGACAGCTGAATACTTGTAGGTTATGTATTCAAGATTGGAGGGCTCTAAAAAAAAAATTGCAATAAAAAAAAAATAATTCAATAACAAATATAATTAATTGCAAGGAAAAAAAAATAATTCAATAATTAATAATTTTTTAAAAGTTGTATTATAAAAATGGATCTTTCCGATTATGCGAAAAAACTCCCACCAGAACAGAAGCTAAATTATATACATAAATTCAACAAATATAGCAATAACGACCCGTATAACATGAAATATAATGATGATTTTTTGCCAAACAATGTGGATAATTTTAAAATTATTAATTATTTAATATATTGCCGGTCTAATAGAGCCACAAAAAGTTTAAATTCAGATACATTTTAAGAAGGCGGATGGGTTCAAACAATGGCAGGACGACAGGAAGGAAATTTTATCATTGTTCATGGAAAAGTAAGTATAAAATAGTTTTTCATTTTTAAGATTTGAAATCAAATTTTTTAAGATGATTTGCAAATATGAGATCAATCGGACTTACATTTTTTAATTAATGTTTATTATGTTACGTATAATGCAATAAATGTTACTGTTCTTTAAATCCCATAGCTATCTGTTACTGATGTTAAAGTGTACTGGAAAGTGCCATTTTTATGCATTTTTTATTATTATATATTATAATAAATATTGAAATAAACTTTGGTAAAGTAAATTATTACACTCACTATACTCGTATTTATTTATTCCATTGTTTCAGATCAAAAAATAGTAAAATGGCAAAAATTATGTTCGTAATAAAATTAAAATATTTGAAATTAAATTTTGTATTTGCGCTTAAAATGGTTCATGCCGACACGACACCTAGTAGTGCATAAGTGCATTTGGTAAATTTATTATTTAATGCGTGGTCGAGTTTTATTTTACCAATATTTTTCTAGTCTCTTTTAATTCTATTGGTTTACACCGCAAATAGAATGCTTATTTACTACGTAGAATAATATACTACGTAGCAAATTTATACTACGTACTTTTTAAGTAGGTGTGCACACCGACAGTATCATAGTTTTAAAGTATTCTACGTAGTATTTTGCTATCGGTGTAGACTCGGTATTAATCGTATTCATTTGACAAAATTTTATTTATTTATTTTTTTTTTTTTTTTAATAATCTAATTCATTTATTTCTTTTTTTTTTATATAACATTACATTTCTATTGCATTTACATTTTCAAACATACAATCAAAAATACTAACCTAACCTAACAAAAATCAAAAAATAAACAGAAAAAAAAAAGAAAATAAACGACCTCGACCAAGCGGCCTGGTCAATCGACCGTAGCCCCGAGTCTCGTTTACATGTTTTTTTTATTATCTCCATCACCTATCCATTATACTCCTTAACCAAACCTTCCCTATATCTCTCCATCTCCAATAACACGCCCGCAACACCCTTCCACCCAAACACCTCACCATTTTCTTTCATCCACTCCCCCTCCAACAACTTCTTCACCTCATCCCTTAACAAACTTCTTACCCGATCCATTTCATCCTCACTCCTCCCAACACCAGACACTCCCCTATAAAATGCCAACCCGTCTCATTAAAGTAATGCTTTTTATGAAATGCCGACGGCAGACGACGGCAAATGTCAAATTGAAAATACATGCATTTCAATGTAGGTGCTTTTTATGAATATTGGACGGCGGACATGTCGACGGCTGACGGCGGACATTGATATTTTTTCTTCTATTGCCGTCGGCTGACCGTCGTCCAATATTCATTTTTCATTTTATTTACATTTTATTTAATTTTTATGATTTAATTTCATAATAATAAAATATCCAGTTAATTTACAAACTAATAAAAAATGGAATTATTTAACAGCAATTGGTATATATTATTAAATTTCGGTTTTTTTATCCCGGCAAATTAAATTTCAGAAAAAGCACATTTTTTATATATATCACATATATCATATTTGTGATAATAAAATATTTTCATAGAAATCGAGGCTTTACAGGGTATAATTATTACATCGTCTAGACATAGTATTTAATCTACACATAAACTGGACTAATGTTTCACGTTCGCCTAATTTATACCGAGTCTACAGAGTCTATTTGTGCTGCTACACGAGGACTGTCCTGTTTCGAAAGTCTTGAAAAATATACGCAAAGTGATGAGGTGCGGAAAGGAATGACATAACAGGCGTTGAACCAATTTCCTTTCAATTTTTTGAAGACTGACGAATTTTCATTGGTTAAAATGTTTTCGATATATAAAATTTTTGTTTTTGTAAATAAAAAAAATATCAAAACAAGTCGATTTTTATTTCTTTATTTGTTTGGTCGGTAATAAAAAAAATTATAGTAATGATAATAGAGGTATATACTTTTTGACAGCTGAATACTTGTAGGTTATGTATTCAAGATTGGAGGGCTCTAAAAAAAAAATTGCAATAAAAAAAAAATAATTCAATAACAAATATAATTAATTGCAAGAAAAAAAAATAATTCAATAATTAATAATTTTTTAAAAGTTGTATTATAAAAATGGATCTTTCCGATTATGCGAAAAAACTCCCACCAGAACAGAAGCTAAATTATATACATAAATTCAACAAATATAGCAATAACGACCCGTATAACATGAAATATAATGATGATTTTTTGCCAAACAATGTGGATAATTTTAAAATTATTAATTATTTAATATATTGCCGGTCTAATAGAGCCACAAAAAGTTTAAATTCAGATACATTTTAAGAAGGCGGATGGGTTCAAACAATGGCAGGACGACAGGAAGGAAATTTTATCATTGTTCATGGAAAAGTAAGTATAAAATAGTTTTTCATTTTTAAGATTTGAAATCAAATTTTTTAAGATGATTTGCAAATATGAGATCAATCGGACTTACATTTTTTAATTAATGTTTATTATGTTACGTATAATGCAATAAATGTTACTGTTCTTTAAATCCCATAGCTATCTGTTACTGATGTTAAAGTGTACTGGAAAGTGCCATTTTTATGCATTTTTTATTATTATATATTATAATAAATATTGAAATAAACTTTGGTAAAGTAAATTATTACACTCACTATACTCGTATTTATTTATTCCATTGTTTCAGATCAAAAAATAGTAAAATGGCAAAAATTATGTTCGTAATAAAATTAAAATATTTGAAATTAAATTTTGAATTTGCGCTTAAAATGGTTCATGCCGACACGACACCTAGTAGTGCATAAGTGCATTTGGTAAATTTATTATTTAATGCGTGGTCGAGTTTTATTTTACCAATATTTTTCTAGTCTCTTTTAATTCTATTGGTTTACACCGCAAATAGAATGCTTATTTACTACGTAGAATAATATACTACGTAGCAAATTTATACTACGTACTTTTTAAGTAGGTGTGCACACCGACAGTATCATAGTTTTAAAGTATTCTACGTAGTATTTTGCTATCGGTGTAGACTCGGTATTAATCGTATTCATTTGACAAAATTTTATTTATTTATTTTTTTTTTTTTTTTTAATAATCTAATTCATTTATTTCTTTTTTTTTTATATAACATTACATTTCTATTACATTTACATTTTCAAACATACAATCAAAAATACTAACCTAACCTAACAAAAATCAAAAAATAAACAGAAAAAAAAAACAAAATAAACGACCTCGACCAAGCGGCCTGGTCAATCGACCGTAGCCCCGAGTCTCGTTTACATGTTTTTTTTATTATCTCCATCACCTATCCATTATACTCCTTAACCAAACCTTCCCTATATCTCTCCATCTCCAATAACACGCCCGCAACACCCTTCCACCCAAACACCTCACCATTTTCTTTCATCCACTCCCCCTCCAACAACTTCTTCACCTCATCCCTTAACAAACTTCTTACCCGATCCATTTCATCCTCACTCCTCCCAACACCAGACACTCCCCTATAAAATGCCAACCCGTCTCATTAAAGTAATGCTTTTTATGAAATGCCGACGGCAGACGACGGCAAATGTCAAATTGAAAATACATGCATTTCAATGTAGGTGCTTTTTATGAATATTGGACGGCGGACATGTCGACGGCTGACGGCGGACATTGATATTTTTTCTTCTATTGCCGTCGGCTGACCGTCGTCCAATATTCATTTTTCATTTTATTTACATTTTATTTAATTTTTATGATTTAATTTCATAATAATAAAATATCCAGTTAATTTACAAACTAATAAAAAATGGAATTATTTAACAGCAATTGGTATATATTATTAAATTTCGGTTTTTTTATCCAGGCAAAATAAATTTCAGAAAAAGCACATTTTTTTATATATCACAAATATCATATTTGTGATAAATAAAATATTTTCATAGAAATCGAGGCTTAACCCCCATATTTCACATTGAGCACACCCATATTTGCTCACTCCCCCATCCTCTGTGTTGTGTAATGGATGTGGGAAAATAGCAAAAGAATGTTAAAAATGATACAATTTGCTATTTTCCCATACAGTTCACATATATTTCTACTTTAATTAAAATTTGTTGGCATATTCTCATGAATATCGCAATATATGCATTTTTAGCGTTTGTGCATATATTATGTTACATTATTAAATTATTAAATGTTAAAACATTATTAAATATAAAATATTAAAATATAGAATAGATATGAAAATCAGCATTTTTACCTTATATGCATGTATATCCATAAATATATGTTTTGCGATATGCATGCATATTTGCTTTAAATGCATATTTTATATTCGTTTTTTTTTAAGTATTAATAAATAAAAAATGACTATTATTTTGATTTTAAAAAATTAATTAACAGCAGAGTAATGAATTATAAGCGAAAGGATTAACTTGTGTCAGCCCCTACCCTGCAAAGCGGCAAGTTAATCTTTGAGCTTCAAAAATATATAGTATTTAAGAAAGTGAAAATTGTATTTTATATGTTCGGAGTTAATAAAGTTTTTGTTTAAATTAAAATTGGAATAAATGTTAGTTTTTCAAATCACAAATATTGTTTCAATCACCTATCACAACTATCCTAACCAATCTAAACCAAAACAAATATACGAACTTACAACATCTGGCATTCAATCCCATCGCATCTCCCTTCACTCTCATTATCACTCTTATCTCTTCAAATCTTAAATTTCCCTTAAAATATCCCTGCACACCTTCTCCCCATTTTAGCCCCGGATACACCCAATCTTCCTTGTGTCTCCTTCCCTCGCTTGTCAACTCCTTTACACACTTATCCTCTACCTTCCTGACCAACACCTCCGCCCTTACTCCCCAATTCCATATAAATCACACATTCCCTAACCCTCCCCAATTCCATATAAATCACACATTCCCTAACCGACCTATTCAACCACATCATTCTTTTCAACACATACCTCTCGAACCTATCAACCTCCTCACATCTCTTCACTCCCCATACCTGGCACCCATATTCTAAAACACTCCTTATCACCCCATCCAACACTCTTAACTTCGCTTCTATTCCCAAATCCGTCCTTTTCATCATACCACCCCACACCTGCATCACACCCTTTTCGCATCACATGGAGGCTTTTGCCTCCAACACCTTATTTTTTAAATGCGTACTCCATGACCCTCCATCCGTAATTTCCACCCCTAAGTACTTATATCTCCCGACCACCTCCACTATCTTTCCATCCATTTTCCACACTTCATCCTTCCTTACTCTACCTCCATTCCTAAACACCATCATTTTTGATTGCTTAAATTTACCTCTAATTTCCATCTCTTACAATAACTATTCAATCTCTCCATCATTCCCTGCATTGTACTCACATTTTCTGCCAAGCACACAACATCGTCAGCATACGCCAAAATTCTTATGTCTCCTCCCGCAATCCTTAATCCACCTCCAATTTCCTCATACAAATCATTCATAAATATATTAAACAATGTTGGGCTCAATGCACACCCCTGCCTCACACCTCCTTCACACTTAAAATATCCCGAATTCCCACCAATTCCCCATACACACGCCTCCACATCCTCATACATTTTCCTTATCATCCTCACCATTTTACTAGAGACCCCACTACCATACAACTTACACCACAATAACCATCTGTCAACACTATCGAACGCCGCTTTCAAATCAACAAAAAACCCATACACCCTCGCCCCTTTGCCTTCATCTTCAATTCCACAATCCCCTTTAAACTGCTTATATGTTCCATTGCCGAATACCCCCTTCTAAAACCCACCTGACTTTCACTTAATATCCTTTCTCCCTCCAACCATTCCACCATTCTCCCATTCAACACACCTGCCAACACCTTCTCCATTGAATCCAGAAACACTATACCTCTATAGTTTTCTACACTCTTCCTATCCCCCCCTTTAAACAACGGGTACACTACCGCCCTCTTAAACCTCTCCGGCAAATCCTCCTTTTCGTTCCACAATTCATTTATCCCTTTCACCATCTACTTCATTGCTGATTCCCCCAACGTCCTCAAATACTCTCCCGGCATCCCATCCTGCCTCGTTGCCTTATTTTTACCCAATTTGCCAACCACTCATGCTACCTCCTCCAATCCAAAATCTCTATCCATCCATTCATTTCCCTGAAATGTTCAATCCACACCCTCTCCCCAATCCCATCCCATCACCCTCTCCTCAATCCCTCAATCTCCTCAAATTTTATTTTATCATCATTTTAAGTATAATAAAAAAGTCAGCCGAAAATGCGCGTATTTCCGTCTATTATATTTATTTGTTTATATATTTAATACAATTTGTATTTTTGCTGCGTTTAAAAATTGGTAGTGCGATAAAAAAATTCTTTAAATTATTTTATACATCATAAATTTTCTGCATTTTTTGTGGCATTTTATGTATTTAAAAATAACAACTTTTAAACTATACTTAAACTATACATAAAGCGCCATACACCTCACGACCGACCGATTTTTGAAAATGATTTTCTTCAATTTCTCGTAATAAACATAAATGATTCATACGAAAACGAATTAATATAATAAATATTAATATAATATATGATTTTAAATATTATTAATTAATTTCAATCGCCATTAAGAATTAAAAACTTTAATATTTCTCATTTGTCGTCCAAATGTACGAAATCGTGTTCGCCAATAGAATATCGAATCGTTCCATAATTAATTTTTTATCGGACGAAAAAAAAAATCGTTCGTATTTAACCTCATATATATATATAAATATATAGCAGCTGTGAAAATCGTCGGACGACTATTTTATGACCGTGTGACCTACATCACGACAAATTTGCACGAAAATCGGTCGGTCGTGAGGTGTATGGCCAGCACTTAATAAGCTATTTATTAATGTGGTTTTAGATTGGCACAAAAGATCGTTATCTCCAGTCAGACTGATCTGAGTAATTTGTAATTTTTTCAAATTTTCCAGATTGCACTCAATATCATTAACTCAAAAACGAATAAATTTTATAAAATGTCAAATAGATATCTATCTTTGTTGTTTTTTTAGTGTTTTCTGTTTTGTTGGTTATAAAATAAAAGAAAATAATATAAATATCAATAAAATAATATAAATTTAAAATAAAAAATAAAAGTGTGATACAAATAAAATATAAATTAATTAAAAAAAAAACTAAATTTGACAAATATTGATCTGAAAAATTTGAAAGTGCGTTCTTTATCTTTCAGATTAATTTTAAATCTGAATATGATCTGCTAAATCTATAGATCGAGATACCGAACACGACATAAAAGATTGACGTTTAAGCGCCAATCAACTTATCTGCACAAACTGTGGATACTGTAATACCGTATAAACGACATGTCTATTACCATGTCTACACGGTGTAATAATCATCCAATGAAGGTGGATTTCCTTATGCGAGCTGTGGGAGAAAAAATGGCGATTCCTATATAAAATTTTTTCCCCCAGAGATATATTCCCTCCCGGGAAATTTACCCGCGAGTTAAATTAACTTTAACTTTTTCCCCGGGCTCTCGGGCATTTTGAGATTTTTTAACACATACATTCAATCATTCAATTGAATTTAAAAAAAAATTTGTTTTCGTATAAAAAAAAACAAAAAATAAACAAATATAATGTAAAAATATAGTCTAATGTAATAAATCAAATATAAATAACACATATTTTTTTTTAACGAAGGAGGGGAAATCTTGCATAGACACGTCCGAAGACGCGTGTCAGATTCTTACTGACTGAAACCCCTCCTCCGGCTGCGGTATATTCGAATCAGACCATTCTTGGGTCCCTTTTCGTACCTCCGATTGACACCTACTCAATTTGCCACTCAGGTCTCCCCGATTGCTCAAATAACACATATATGTTACATACATAGCAAATAAAAATTTTACCCGTAAATGGAAATCGTCTGTGAGCGAAAATGAAAAATACTCCCGCACCCACGGGGATTTCCTCGCATAAGGAAATCCACCTTGATTATTATATTGTGTGATTATTATATCGTGTAGACCCAAAAATCAGTCATTATCATTCAGTGTAATAATTATTAGTGATGAGCGAATCCAATTTTTTGGTATATTCGTTATATCGAATCCGAATATCTTGTAGATTTGGATTCGATCCAAAGAATCGGATTCTAAACAGATCCGGATCCCATACTCGGTACTACGGATCTACGGATCCTATGTATATATTATATGAAAGAGATGAGGTAACAAAAACAAAAAACAAAACAAACGAAAGCGCATCCAAAAAAAGAAACGATATACATATACACAAAAAATTCACCTCAAGCTCAAATTTGGTATTTTCCCAATTCTCATTCATTCATTCATTCATTCATTATTCAACAAACACTGTTGTATCTGACTGAACTGAATATCGTAATATATTGGGTATCGAAAGAGTTATATGCAATACAAAAAAAATAAGATTCATAAGATCCGAATCCGTAAAAATCAGATCCGCGATACTCGTGATTTATTATTATAACGAGTATTGATCCTCGTTACTAAAGATCCGACCCATCACTAATAATTATACTTCACAGGCATGGTATAAAGACCATAGGTATGCTTGACAACTGATATTCAATTTTGTATGACGTCACTCTGAGTGAAAAAATTTTAATGTGCGATATAGAAATAGGAATTTTATCTTTTATATTTCATGTAAATTCGAATTAAATATTTTAATCAATATTTTAAAAATGATTAATAATCTGCAAATGGGAAATTTATATGTTACTATGTTATTGTTTTTATTATTTTTATGTTTTTGATTTTTTCTTCTTGTAACATTTTACTTAAATACTTAATTCTAAAATACATTCTTGCTCTTAATTGTGTTTATATCAGATTGTTTTAATAAAATTATTTTAATAATTATTCAACGATTAATTAATTTATTATTAATAACAAACATATAATCAAAACAACACCACTATTTTCTGTTTATTTTTTCAATGAATAATAAACCATAATAAACATAAGCACAATAAAACAAAAACTCAGAGTGACGTCAGAAAAGTGAAAAATGGCGAACATCAACAAATATCGAGCATACCTTCTTTCTTTATACCATGCTTCAGAGGTATAATAATTATAGGAATGAAGTTAGCAAATAAAAGAAATTGTTAAATTTTGTTCTTTGCATTTAAGTAATGCTTTTCATGACATGCCGACGGCAGACGACGGCAAATGTCAAATTGAAAATACATGCATTTCAATGGCGGTGCTTTTTATGAATATTGGACGGCGGACTGACGGCGGACTTTGATATTTTTTCTTCTATTGCCGTCGGCTGACCGTTGTCCAATATTCATTTTTCATTTTATTTACATTTTATTTAATTTTTATGATTTAATTTCATAATAATAAAATATCCAGTTAATTTACAAACTAATAAAAAATGGAATTATTTAGCAGCAATTGGTATATATTATTAAATTTCGGTTTTTTTATCCAGGCAAAATAAATTTCAGAAAAAGCACATTTTTTTTATATATCACATATACCATATTTTGATACATAAAATATTTTCATAGAAATCGAGGCAGCTTCATTATTTCAACAAGCATTTTTTTAAAGATAATGTTATTAGCATTTTGAAAACCATGATTTTTTTTAATTTTTATCATTTTAATTATTTTATTGTTCTTATTTGGTCAAATTTATAAAACAAACAAACAAAATTTTGTTTATTTTTAATATTACAATATATCAAATCTACCAACAAAAACAACTGTCAAAACGTTTCATCGTGTAGAAGCACACATAATAATAATTACTATAATAACTATAATTACTTCATTTTTCATTTTATTTACATTTTATTTAATTTTTATGATTTAATTTCATAATAATAAAATATCCAGTTAATTTACAAACTAATAAAAAATGGAATTATTTAACAGCAATTGGTATATATTATTAAATTTCGGTTTTTTTATCCAGGCAAATTAAATTTCAGAAAAAGCACATTTTTTATATATATCACATATATCATATTTGTGATAATAAAATATTTTCATAGAAATCGAGGCTTTACAGGGTATAATTATTACATCGTCTAGACATAGTATTTAATCTACACATAAACTGGACTAATGTTTCACGTTCGCCTAATTTATACCGAGTCTACAGAGTCTATTTGTGCTGCTACACGAGGACTGTCCTGTTTCGAAAGTCTTGAAAAATATACGCAAAGTGATGAGGTGCGGAAAGGAATGACATAACAGGCGTTGAACCAATTTCCTTTCAATTTTTTGAAGACTGACGAATTTTCATTGGTTAAAATGTTTTCGATATATAAAATTTTTGTTTTTGTAAATAAAAAAAATATCAAAACAAGTCGATTTTTATTTCTTTATTTGTTTGGTCGGTAATAAAAAAAATTATAGTAATGATAATAGAGGTATATACTTTTTGACAGCTGAATACTTGTAGGTTATGTATTCAAGATTGGAGGGCTCTAAAAAAAAAATTGCAATAAAAAAAAAATAATTCAATAACAAATATAATTAATTGCAAGAAAAAAAAATAATTCAATAATTAATAATTTTTTAAAAGTTGTATTATAAAAATGGATCTTTCCGATTATGCGAAAAAACTCCCACCAGAACAGAAGCTAAATTATATACATAAATTCAACAAATATAGCAATAACGACCCGTATAACATGAAATATAATGATGATTTTTTGCCAAACAATGTGGATAATTTTAAAATTATTAATTATTTAATATATTGCCGGTCTAATAGAGCCACAAAAAGTTTAAATTCAGATACATTTTAAGAAGGCGGATGGGTTCAAACAATGGCAGGACGACAGGAAGGAAATTTTATCATTGTTCATGGAAAAGTAAGTATAAAATAGTTTTTCATTTTTAAGATTTGAAATCAAATTTTTTAAGATGATTTGCAAATATGAGATCAATCGGACTTACATTTTTTAATTAATGTTTATTATGTTACGTATAATGCAATAAATGTTACTGTTCTTTAAATCCCATAGCTATCTGTTACTGATGTTAAAGTGTACTGGAAAGTGCCATTTTTATGCATTTTTTATTATTATATATTATAATAAATATTGAAATAAACTTTGGTAAAGTAAATTATTACACTCACTATACTCGTATTTATTTATTCCATTGTTTCAGATCAAAAAATAGTAAAATGGCAAAAATTATGTTCGTAATAAAATTAAAATATTTGAAATTAAATTTTGAATTTGCGCTTAAAATGGTTCATGCCGACACGACACCTAGTAGTGCATAAGTGCATTTGGTAAATTTATTATTTAATGCGTGGTCGAGTTTTATTTTACCAATATTTTTCTAGTCTCTTTTAATTCTATTGGTTTACACCGCAAATAGAATGCTTATTTACTACGTAGAATAATATACTACGTAGCAAATTTATACTACGTACTTTTTAAGTAGGTGTGCACACCGACAGTATCATAGTTTTAAAGTATTCTACGTAGTATTTTGCTATCGGTGTAGACTCGGTATTAATCGTATTCATTTGACAAAATTTTATTTATTTATTTTTTTTTTTTTTTAATAATCTAATTCATTTATTTCTTTTTTTTTTATATAACATTACATTTCTATTACATTTACATTTTCAAACATACAATCAAAAATACTAACCTAACCTAACAAAAATCAAAAAATAAACAGAAAAAAAAAAGAAAATAAACGACCTCGACCAAGCGGCCTGGTCAATCGACCGTAGCCCCGAGTCTCGTTTACATGTTTTTTTTATTATCTCCATCACCTATCCATTATACTCCTTAACCAAACCTTCCCTATATCTCTCCATCTCCAATAACACGCCCGCAACACCCTTCCACCCAAACACCTCACCATTTTCTTTCATCCACTCCCCCTCCAACAACTTCTTCACCTCATCCCTTAACAAACTTCTTACCCGATCCATTTCATCCTCACTCCTCCCAACACCAGACACTCCCCTATAAAATGCCAACCCGTCTCATTAAAGTAATGCTTTTTATGAAATGCCGACGGCAGACGACGGCAAATGTCAAATTGAAAATACATGCATTTCAATGTAGGTGCTTTTTATGAATATTGGACGGCGGACATGTCGACGGCTGACGGCGGACATTGATATTTTTTCTTCTATTGCCGTCGGCTGACCGTCGTCCAATATTCATTTTTCATTTTATTTACATTTTATTTAATTTTTATGATTTAATTTCATAATAATAAAATATCCAGTTAATTTACAAACTAATAAAAAATGGAATTATTTAACAGCAATTGGTATATATTATTAAATTTCGGTTTTTTTATCCCGGCAAATTAAATTTCAGAAAAAGCACATTTTTTATATATATCACATATATCATATTTGTGATAATAAAATATTTTCATAGAAATCGAGGCTTTACAGGGTATAATTATTACATCGTCTAGACATAGTATTTAATCTACACATAAACTGGACTAATGTTTCACGTTCGCCTAATTTATAGTCTACAGAGTCTATTTGTGCTGCTACACGAGGACTGTCCTGTTTCGAAAGTCTTGAAAAATATACGCAAAGTGATGAGGTGCGGAAAGGAATGACATAACAGGCGTTGAACCAATTTCCTTTCTATTTTTTGAAGACTGACGAATTTTCATTGGTTAAAATGTTTTCGATATATAAAATTTTTGTTTTTGTAAATAAAAAAAATATCAAAACAAGTCGATTTTTATTTCTTTATTTGTTTGGTCGGTAATAAAAAAAATTATAGTAATGATAATAGAGGTATATACTTTTTGACAGCTGAATACTTGTAGGTTATGTATTCAAGATTGGAGGGCTCTAAAAAAAAAATTGCAATAAAAAAAAAATAATTCAATAACAAATATAATTAATTGCAAGGAAAAAAAAATAATTCAATAATTAATAATTTTTTAAAAGTTGTATTATAAAAATGGATCTTTCCGATTATGCGAAAAAACTCCCACCAGAACAGAAGCTAAATTATATACATAAATTCAACAAATATAGCAATAACGACCCGTATAACATGAAATATAATGATGATTTTTTGCCAAACAATGTGGATAATTTTAAAATTATTAATTATTTAATATATTGCCGGTCTAATAGAGCCACAAAAAGTTTAAATTCAGATACATTTTAAGAAGGCGGATGGGTTCAAACAATGGCAGGACGACAGGAAGGAAATTTTATCATTGTTCATGGAAAAGTAAGTATAAAATAGTTTTTCATTTTTAAGATTTGAAATCAAATTTTTTAAGATGATTTGCAAATATGAGATCAATCGGACTTACATTTTTTAATTAATGTTTATTATGTTACGTATAATGCAATAAATGTTACTGTTCTTTAAATCCCATAGCTATCTGTTACTGATGTTAAAGTGTACTGGAAAGTGCCATTTTTATGCATTTTTTATTATTATATATTATAATAAATATTGAAATAAACTTTGGTAAAGTAAATTATTACACTCACTATACTCGTATTTATTTATTCCATTGTTTCAGATCAAAAAATAGTAAAATGGCAAAAATTATGTTCGTAATAAAATTAAAATATTTGAAATTAAATTTTGTATTTGCGCTTAAAATGGTTCATGCCGACACGACACCTAGTAGTGCATAAGTGCATTTGGTAAATTTATTATTTAATGCGTGGTCGAGTTTTATTTTACCAATATTTTTCTAGTCTCTTTTAATTCTATTGGTTTACACCGCAAATAGAATGCTTATTTACTACGTAGAATAATATACTACGTAGCAAATTTATACTACGTACTTTTTAAGTAGGTGTGCACACCGACAGTATCATAGTTTTAAAGTATTCTACGTAGTATTTTGCTATCGGTGTAGACTCGGTATTAATCGTATTCATTTGACAAAATTTTATTTATTTATTTTTTTTTTTTTTTTAATAATCTAATTCATTTATTTCTTTTTTTTTTATATAACATTACATTTCTATTGCATTTACATTTTCAAACATACAATCAAAAATACTAACCTAACCTAACAAAAATCAAAAAATAAACAGAAAAAAAAAAGAAAATAAACGACCTCGACCAAGCGGCCTGGTCAATCGACCGTAGCCCCGAGTCTCGTTTACATGTTTTTTTTATTATCTCCATCACCTATCCATTATACTCCTTAACCAAACCTTCCCTATATCTCTCCATCTCCAATAACACGCCCGCAACACCCTTCCACCCAAACACCTCACCATTTTCTTTCATCCACTCCCCCTCCAACAACTTCTTCACCTCATCCCTTAACAAACTTCTTACCCGATCCATTTCATCCTCACTCCTCCCAACACCAGACACTCCCCTATAAAATGCCAACCCGTCTCATTAAAGTAATGCTTTTTATGAAATGCCGACGGCAGACGACGGCAAATGTCAAATTGAAAATACATGCATTTCAATGTAGGTGCTTTTTATGAATATTGGACGGCGGACATGTCGACGGCTGACGGCGGACATTGATATTTTTTCTTCTATTGCCGTCGGCTGACCGTCGTCCAATATTCATTTTTCATTTTATTTACATTTTATTTAATTTTTATGATTTAATTTCATAATAATAAAATATCCAGTTAATTTACAAACTAATAAAAAATGGAATTATTTAACAGCAATTGGTATATATTATTAAATTTCGGTTTTTTTATCCCGGCAAATTAAATTTCAGAAAAAGCACATTTTTTATATATATCACATATATCATATTTGTGATAATAAAATATTTTCATAGAAATCGAGGCTTTACAGGGTATAATTATTACATCGTCTAGACATAGTATTTAATCTACACATAAACTGGACTAATGTTTCACGTTCGCCTAATTTATAGTCTACAGAGTCTATTTGTGCTGCTACACGAGGACTGTCCTGTTTCGAAAGTCTTGAAAAATATACGCAAAGTGATGAGGTGCGGAAAGGAATGACATAACAGGCGTTGAACCAATTTCCTTTCTATTTTTTGAAGACTGACGAATTTTCATTGGTTAAAATGTTTTCGATATATAAAATTTTTGTTTTTGTAAATAAAAAAAATATCAAAACAAGTCGATTTTTATTTCTTTATTTGTTTGGTCGGTAATAAAAAAAATTATAGTAATGATAATAGAGGTATATACTTTTTGACAGCTGAATACTTGTAGGTTATGTATTCAAGATTGGAGGGCTCTAAAAAAAAAATTGCAATAAAAAAAAAATAATTCAATAACAAATATAATTAATTGCAAGAAAAAAAAAATAATTCAATAATTAATAATTTTTTAAAAGTTGTATTATAAAAATGGATCTTTCCGATTATGCGAAAAAACTCCCACCAGAACAGAAGCTAAATTATATACATAAATTCAACAAATATAGCAATAACGACCCGTATAACATGAAATATAATGATGATTTTTTGCCAAACAATGTGGATAATTTTAAAATTATTAATTATTTAATATATTGCCGGTCTAATAGAGCCACAAAAAGTTTAAATTCAGATACATTTTAAGAAGGCGGATGGGTTCAAACAATGGCAGGACGACAGGAAGGAAATTTTATCATTGTTCATGGAAAAGTAAGTATAAAATAGTTTTTCATTTTTAAGATTTGAAATCAAATTTTTTAAGATGATTTGCAAATATGAGATCAATCGGACTTACATTTTTTAATTAATGTTTATTATGTTACGTATAATGCAATAAATGTAACTGTTCTTTAAATCCCATAGCTATCTGTTACTGATGTTAAAGTGTACTGGAAAGTGCCATTTTTATGCATT
>OY284468.1:8561172-8597012 GCA_958336335.1 Dilophus febrilis | reverse complement strand
GACGGCTGAACTGCAGTTTATGGGCCGGGTGAAATTATATAATTCTAAGTATGCCAAGTTGTTAGGGGTCGTATTCTGACCAACTTTTGTTCTGGACTTAGTTGCAGACTCGCCCCCCCTCTCCAGGGCAGCCTGGGGAAGTTTGTATGGAAAAATTTTAAATTTCCCCTCCGGCGGGGAAATTTATTATGGAAGTGGTTAAGGGTTACCCCTTTAGAAACTTTTGTTCGGGACTTAGTCGCTCCCCCCTCCCTATGAGCTAGGAGGGGGGGTTAAAAATTTCAAAAATTGAAAATCGTCACCCTGTTCCGCAATTTTTATATTTTTTTGGACCCTATAAAACGAAAGGGGGACCCCAACTGAGCAATCTGGGGCATATAACTAGAAAAAGCCCGCCATAGGGGAGCGGGGGGAAGGGGGTAAAGTTTGTATGGGAAAATTTTTTTTCGCCTTCGGAGGGGAAATTTATTATGGAAGTGATTAAGGGGTATCCCCTTAATAACTTTTGTTCGGGACTTAGTCCCTCCCCCTCCCCTACGAGGTAGGGGGAGGGACCAAAAGTCCGCAGAATCCAGAAAAAGTGCAAAATCCTTAAAATGGCGAATTTTCAATTTACTGTTACGTTTTTAAGAAAGCCCATGAAGGGAGTAAAGAAGTAACGGTAAAAAAATTACCAACACACATTGTATGCACAGTTTAAAGTATCATTTTTAAAAGGAAAATCCCTTTTTACCATATGGATCAAGTGAATTCCTTCAACGCTGTTTATTATCAATCAAATTCGGCTGTAAGTATAATTTAAAATGTATTATTTATTTAAATTTAAAAAAAAATATTTTTTTATGAATTGTAAGCAGTTTCCACATCACCCAGGAGGTATGCTTAACAATGCGTTTTTTTTTACATGCTTTCTCCTAGAGACCTAATGCATGGATTTTCGAAAAAATCTTAATATATTTTTAAGTAGTGTCGAGAATGGAGGCTAATGCTGTTAATGATGTATCCTCGTCGGTTACATTATCCGTTACAGGCTCAACGGAACTATCCGTTTCTGCAGCCAGCAACGGATTATATAACCGACCGGCCCATTTAAAAAACTCCACAAACGGGTCTAAATTCCCAGCTCGACACTGCTTAAAAAAAATATACTTTGCCAGGTACCCAGCAAAAAAGTACTTACGTCTCCCGGAGGATTCGTAGTACTTTTTTGCTGCCCTCCATGTCCCCTCGATGGAATTCGTACATGCACCTGTTTGTGCATCTACGAATTCCACCGAATGATTAACGGTCATATGTACATAACCTTCATCGGTTAAAGAGTCATATGACCGCCAACAATCCGACATGATTGTGGTACCTGGCAAAATGTTCTTTTTAATTAAGGGCATGAGCGTGGCTCTGTCCCGTGATTCCACGGGAATCAGGAAACACTTTCCTGAGCCACGCTCGATGCCACCAAACACCCACTGCCCCTCAACATGTCTTCCGCGATGGTACTTTCTTTTCCCAAATTTCGCTTCATCAATTTCGACGATAGTACCTGGCCCGCCGATTGGTTTCGAATTTGTCACGATTGCGTCGTAGCACACTTCGCGACAAAACGACGACCAATCGACTAAGGTGTGCCAATTTTGGTGGCCGATATGCTTCCCAATAACATTTAAACTAACGTTATCCACCCACAAACTGACGAACATACATATCGCCGAAATTGACAAATGCGATTTGTCGAAGAAAGTACCAGAGCGGAGAGATTTTGAATAATGGCACGTGATTTTGCGATTACGAATCAGCATAATTTTGTAACAACTCCACTTAAACTGGTCTAGATTTTTTCGGATTGTCATTTCATGACCACGTGAACAAATCATTCTTTTTGGAATGACTCCAATTTCTTGCATATACCTTACCAATGCAAGGCCGTTGTCTTGCATTGATAAGGTATATATTTTTAAAATTGTAATATGTTCAGCCATTATTATATTAATAATAATAAGAATAAAAATAATAATAATAATAAGAAAAATAATAATATTAATAATACGTTTAATAATAATAATTATAATTCTAATAAAAATAATAATAATAATAAGAAAAATAATAATAATAATAATACGTTTAATAATAATAATTATAATTCTAATAATATCAAAAATAATAATTATTATCACTCGTTATTATTATGATAATGATAATAATATTAATAATAATAAGTAAAATTATAATTATAGTAATAATAATTATAATACTAATAATAATATTAATAATAATAAGTAAAATTATAATTATAGTAATAATAATTATAATACTAATAATAATACGATTAATAATAATAAGGAAAATTATAATTATAATACTAATAATAATACGATTAATAATAATAATACGAATAATAAAAAACGTGTAAATTGAAATGAAATTAAAAACGTCTATACGATTTCAATCGCTGGTTAATAATGAACATTTTTGAAATGTAAAATTGCTTAAATGTACATTTGGAATAGAGTCGTTAACGCGCATAACCGTGAATGAATAATAATAACGGGAATGCTTTTATTAATTTTTGAACTAACAAATATAAGTAACGTACGTAAATAACAATCAAAATATATATATATGCAATGGAATTCTTTTTGTAAAGGAATATATGTTTAGTGGATATTTAGTTAAACGTTGATTATTAATGGATAATGCAATGAAGATTGAACAAAAAATGTTAATGTTGGCAAACCGTCTTGCCGCGCGGAAAAAGTTATTAAATAAATATGACTGCTGCAATTTTAATAAAGTTCCTGAATTCATAATTAATGCATTTTATAGCAAGGGAAATTATCATGAAAGATTGATTATTACAACGTTTACGTTTTTAAATAACATTTCTCTAAATAGTTTATACGAAATTATGAAAAACAAATTAAGTATGGGAAAATGGAACAAAATAAAGGCTCTGTACATTCAATTTGATAAAGGTAAGTATATTGACAAATATTATTCATTTTGTACTATAACGAACACTGTGCGTTATTTAAACGGTAACATAAAACCCAAGCCGAAATATTAAGATTTTTTCGAAAATCCATGCATTAGGTCTCTAGGAGAAAGCATGTAAAAAAAAACGCATTGTTAAGCATACCTCCTGGGTGATGTGGAAACTGCTTACAATTCATAAAAAAATATTTTTTTTTAAATTTAAATAAATAATACATTTTAAATTATACTTACAGCCGAATTTGATTGATAATAAACAGCGTTGAAGGAATTCACTTGATCCATATGGTAAAAAGGGATTTTCCTTTTAAAAATGATACTTTAAACTGTGCATACAATGTGTGTTGGTAATTTTTTTACCGTTACTTCTTTACTCCCTTCATGGGCTTTCTTAAAAACGTAACAGTAAATTGAAAATTCGCCATTTTAAGGATTTTGCACTTTTTCTGGATTCTGCGGACTTTTGGTCCCTCCCCCTACCTCGTAGGGGAGGGGGAGGGACTAAGTCCCGAACAAAAGTTATTAAGGGGATACCCCTTAATCACTTCCATAATAAATTTCCCCTCCGAAGGCGAAAAAAAATTTTCCCATACAAACTTTACCCCCTTCCCCCCGCTCCCCTATGGCGGGCTTTTTCTAGTTATATGCCCCAGATTGCTCAGTTGGGGTCCCCCTTTCGTTTTATAGGGTCCAAAAAAATATAAAAATTGCGGAACAGGGTGACGATTTTCAATTTTTGAAATTTTTAACCCCCCCTCCTAGCTCATAGGGAGGGGGGAGCGACTAAGTCCCGAACAAAAGTTTCTAAAGGGGTAACCCTTAACCACTTCCATAATAAATTTCCCCGCCGGAGGGGAAATTTAAAATTTTTCCATACAAACTTCCCCAGGCTGCCCTGGAGAGGGGGGGCGAGTCTGCAACTAAGTCCAGAACAAAAGTTGGTCAGAATACGACCCCTAACAACTTGGCATACTTAGAATTATATAATTTCACCCGGCCCATAAACTGCAGTTTTACCGATATTATATTTATTTTATAAATTTAATATTAAATACACAAAATATATGTTTTTTTAACATTTTTTGTGTGTATAAAATCAATAAATCACATTATGATTTTTTTTTGTTATTAATATTTATCTATCCAGAGTATACGAGGATAAAAATTTAATTCAATCGATATATGGACTATACATTCTATATACAGTATTCGCGGTATGAATTGCACCATTCAGAAATTTTAACAAACTACATTCGACTCTCAATCAGATGGCAAATCTGGATGGTGGCAATTCTCGCTTGGTGGCAATCCGCGCTTGGTAGCAACTCTCGATTTTCCTGTAATGGCAACTCAAAATCTTTTATATTAACGATCTATGTAGTGTGGCTACTGAAAGTTGCCATATACAGGTTTCTGATTTTCTTTACTGCCACAGTGATCGTGACTACAGAAATATTTGTTTTTGAAGTATTTATATATAGAAATAAGAAACTCATCATATTTGCATACAATATACATATGAAAATCTCAGTTTGTTCTTGCTTTTCTAATTGATTTATCAGTGTGTATGTAAGTTTCTACTCGGAAGTCACTTTCACGTGGTGCGAGTTAGGTTCACAATGAACGGAAGGCCAATACTGATAGTGAGGCCCATACCAGAAAGGTCTACGGGGAGCAAGGTACTAAGAACTTCGAGCTCCCACACACCCGGCGCCCCCTGGGAGTATTAGCCTTACCATAGAAAGGGGCTCTTCTATGGCTGACAAACCAATCCCCAACTACAAGTCTAACAGTAAATGGCCCCCAACAAAACAAAAAGCCGAAGATTATGATGTGTATTGTAACGCATCATATGAAACAACGGTACTTTACCGTTGATTACTTATTCAAGACACGACGTCTGATATTTCACCTGCTGCTGCTCGTCTGCTGAGCATGTTGAATCAAGTTAATCGTAAAAGGCCCTAGTCCGGCAGTCTCATATCTTCGAGACCAATTCACAATTTTCAATTTTCAACGGTAACGTCCGACACTATGTTCCTAAAAAGGATTTCCTCACCCGATTTAAAAAAGAAAAATGTAAATTTTTAAGGAAATGCAAAATTTCTAAGGAAAACAAAATTACGCACGGTTTTGTTATAAATGCAACTACCCAACTAAGCCGACACATGCCAAACAAAATTCATTTCTATTTGATAAAATAACGGTATACTACATATATTGAGGGAATGGGTAACGATGCTTAATATTAAAACATCTGTTCAAAATGACTAGGTGATACCGCTGGTAAGGCATCCAACCCAATTGCGGGTGGTCACGAGTTCAAATCCATGACGCGGGAAACCTTTTTACTTTGTTCCCAAGTAAAAGCACCAAAGTATTGAATTCGTGTGGCAATTTCGAAAATGTTGAGTCGAAGGAAATGCGCTTTCTCGGCGTTTAAGAGGTGCCAGATTACAAATTTGAAAAAACAAATGTCGTCCTGTCCGGATGGATGTATGTATGTATGGATGTCCGAGAATTATCTCGAGATCTACCCGTTCGATTTTAAAAATTCTTTTACCAATCGATAGCTAAATTCAATGCTGAGAGGCCAGGTGATTTTGGGGTCACGTTTTGACGTTTTGAGTTTGCAAATTTTGAAAGAGAATCAGTTCTTGTGATTTTCATTTTTTACATTAAAGAATGAGAAATATTATTTATATTATAACTAATCCATGCAACTGACTGAAGTCTTCACCGACATGGTTTGCCCGGCATGCTAATTTTTTATTTGAATTCATAATTCATTTTTCATTTTTCACAGAATTCATATTTTTTACTTGAATTCATAAATTCATAAATTCATTGAGATCAAATTAATGAATATCTTTGGTCTACTGTGTCGGACGCATCGAAAGATTAACAAAGTCCACACACACGCATATGCAATTATATATTATTGTATATAATAAACCTACAATTGACAAATTATTTCCTTTGCCTGAGGAATTTATGACCATAAGTATCGTTTAATTGGACAGATACCTGGACAGGGCAAATGAATGTATGAATATGGAATAGTGTGAGGGTATAGCACAATGACCTCGAGGGGTGAACTGTTTCTGGGACTTAGAACCCGACGCAATTTATATAATCTAATCTAAAACATCTACTAAGCATTTCCAATAAATATTCCAAAAATTGTTTTCCTTTTTATTTTATAAATCTTTTAAATTGAACTCACTTTATTGATTATCTTTCAGAACTATATAAAACTGAACTATAGCAGAAAATCAATCATAGGGCCTACTATAATAACTCACCAAACCCGGATGAACGATTAAACTCATCGTCAAACTTGTACTCATTATATCAACTGTTTTTGACGATCGGTTATAATAGATTACTGAAGTTATCCGAAGTACTGACAACCGTTTTTTTTTGTCGTTGCCAATGACCCTTATCCACAAAGTTTCCCCATAAGCTTTCTCCACAAATTCTGAGGTTCAAGATCTAAATATTACAAAGTGAAGGCCAAACGCTATGCCTCAGTGCGACGATTAATAAATGCCATTTTAATTATAAAATACTGAGAAGGAATTACACAATTTGTTTCCACTTTGCAATTCATACCGTGAATACTGTAGGTAGATGATTCTATATAACGGAAATATAACGCATTAAAATACACACAACAAAAAATTATAAATAAATATAGTTAAATTCAAACAATAGTATTGAATTACATTGATATAAAAATAATAAAAAAAAAACATTAATATTTAACTAAAAATAGAAAAAAAAATATAATTATATTTTGGGACATTTTAAGTGATATCTTTAAGTATTATTTCGAAATTTATAGTGGTACTAAATTTATTGTTGTGTGATTGACTATTTGGTGTTTTTTTTAATCAAAGTTAAATGAAATGTGTTATATGTGCTTCGTTATCATTCTACCCTTGAAAAATGAGATGATACATTTAAATTTGTTTTAATTAGATTTTTTATTATATAATATATACCATGGGGCACCAAAATTTACCTGACCTTTTCAGGATCATTCTCCGCACGTAAAAATACTCTCCCTAATCCCCCGCCGATACCCATTCACCCATTCAAAAACTTGGTCAATTTTGTAATATAATAAAGCTGAAAAAGACATACCATAACTTCCACAGATGTTGTTGGAGGCTAAAACAAATTGTAGGTTTTATTTTGTAGTCGCGCATAAATAAAAGTAAGTAAGGAAGTTTAACTGTATTTTGAACATTGCGTGTATCGAAGAATTGTCTTTATCTGACTCTAGCTGTCCTGTTACCATCAGGCCATTTTAAACCAAAATGAAAAAAACCAAACTTTTTGCCAATTATCAGATGATCCATTTTTTTTATCATTACCCCATAGAAATCTATATTTTATTGCACATTGCTTAATTCTTTACTTTTTGTATGGGTACCCGGAAAAAATCTCATTTCATTAGACCGCTTGTGAATTATACATACTTATCGTTATCAGGTATACCGGGATGAAATGAAGGATTAATTTTTACAGAAATTCAACATTTCATACGTAAAAGACAAACAACAAATTACCTCACCTTAAAATAATGATAGTTAAAAAAAAATTTGAAGACTCCGAACTGCAGGAGCTATTGTATGAAGACCCAAGCCAAACGCAACATAAATTGGCCGAAATGATAAATATGTTTCAAAAATGTATTAGCATTCGCTTAAAAGTAATGGGAAATATTCAGAAGCAGGGAAAATAAAGAACACGTGAATTGAATGTAAGACAAATTGGAAAATGCTGCTTCAACGGCACGAAACGAAGTCATTTGTTCATCGAATAGTAACGGGAGATGAAAAGTGGATATCTTTTCAAAATTCAAAACGCAAAAAAGCATGGTTATTACGTGGCGAAGTTGGCCCATCGACCAGAAAACCAAAACGCTTTGGTCGTAAGACAATATTTGGTTGGCCCAGATTGGCATCGTATATCATGAGCTGTTAAAACCTGGTGAATCGGTTAATAGTGAACGTTATCGCCAATAAATGATAACTTTGAATCATGCGTTAATCGTTGATGAACGTTCAGAATGGGCTCGAAAGTTTCAGGTTTCATGCATGAAACCAGTCAAAGATGCAATAAAATCACTTGGATGGGACGGATTATGGCACCCGCCGTATTCTCCGGACAATAATAAATTTCCCGAAAGACGGGCAAGATGTGTATAATCAAATGGTCAATACTTTGAATAAACAATTTTAAACCGCACATTGTAAAGTGTTTTATTTAACCGTTAATTATTTATTTCTACACCAATAGTAAATGTGCTAAAACAAAATATTATTAAAAAAAAAAGAATTAATTTATATAATTCACTGCACATCCCGCAACGTAAATATTTATTTAATTTTAATCGTTTGAATTAATAGTTGCGTTCCATTCAATTACCAGGAGTAGGTAAGTGTACAAAGGATCTACTCTTTTCTACGCCGAACTACTCCGTACTATAGCAAAGAGTAGTTTGGAGTAGAAAAAATCTACCGTTTTCTACTATTACCTACTCTTACCTACTCCTGGTAATTGAATGGAACGCAACTACGCAACTAATAACAACCATATCTTTTCGGAGTCAAGTATTCATATAGATAGTTGTGTATGTGGCGCTGCGATTATAGCTCTTCTGACTAAAGAAATCTGACAAAATATCCTAGGCCGTGAGTTAGAATCTTAAGGCCGATTTTCATATGAGGAACGAAATCCCCGGGTCCAATGAAAATTTAAACAAAACCCCTTGAGATGATTCACACATGAAATGATTTTGTGCGAACGTTTTTTTTGTATGTAGTTGTTTTGTTATCGGTGATTTATCAGCAAACACAATTTTATTTATATAAAAAAAATGAATAATTTGATTGTGTTAGTGAGATGAGGTGTAAAAAGTTAAAGTATTTAACTTTTTATTGAGTGCGGGGTAAAAACCCGCGAGTAAATTTTTTTATTGTAATTTACATGTAAAAATAAAAACTCGTACCTCTACCCCTCATATGAGAACAAGACATATAGAATAGTTTATCTTCTGTCCTGAGTACTAAACCAATCCAACATGTAAAGGCTGGTTCTCATATGGCGCATGAGGGGTAGAGATGCGAGTTTTTATTTTTACATGTAAATTACATTACAATAACAAATTTACGGTTAAGGTTAAAGAAAAAACAGAAATGATAAATTACATTTTAATTATATGAAACTGCCTTAAATTTAATCGGGTTTATAGTTTGATGAAACCTAGATTGTATTTTTATTAGCAGAAATATTTGCAACTCTTTAGAATTATCAAATTTTGTATACTCTATCTCTATATAATGCCTTATATCTTTACAAATATTTTAATGTAAGAAATGTCATCTAAATCCATGCTAAAACGTTCAATATTATGTATGTATATAATTCTTTATTTATTCGTGTGTTATTTGATCTAATAATAATATAAGGGTTCATGATATTAAAATGATAACCAAATAAACGCCACGTCTTATATTATATATAATATATATATTATTCTCATATCATTTGGGCTTGGGGTTAGTAAAATATAGAGAGAATATATGAAAATAATTGTATATATTTTCTTTTTTTTTGTGTGTATATGTATACCATATATAATAAGACAGTTTTTTTGTGTGTTGATTTTATGTAATTTATATTTATTATATACATCATTCAAATTCACACATATAATATTTATTTAAGTTAATTATTTCTTTGCTTTATTTGTTGGGAAAATATTATACTATGATTTTGTTTCCTTAAATAATCAAGTCAAATGTTTCTTTATCAAAAAAAAAAGAAACCCTGCCAGGCAAACACCTGAAACGCCGGAAGGGCGTACTTGCGGTTCGGGGAACATACCCATCTTTGAACTTAGCTCTAGCACATGAAGCTTGAAGCGTCTGTTTAAAATTTCAGTCAAATCGGACGAATATTTTCCGAGACAATCGAGCTATATAGGAAATGAGAGGGCGAAAGAAATCGAAAAATTTCGTAAAGATAAGTAAAATAAAATATTTTGGAGAATCGAATATTCCAAGATGTCACCGCAAATCAGATTATATGTATAAGAATTTAAGACAAAATTTTATATCCACATTATTTATATGAAATTTTGTAAGTCATGAAAAAAATTTAAATGATACTTTTTAAACTTTATATATTTATATAATCACGCATCGAATTCAAATTGCGTATAATAATACAAAACCATAAAAAAAGAAAAATTTAAAATTATTACCCATTTGCATTGATTTTCATATAAAAAACAATGTCAAATCTCTTTTGAATGGGGAAAAAATATACATTTACAATTTTGTCTATCAAAATAATATAGACATGATTAAGATAATGCTGATGTGATAATGATTATATATCGATTGCGTCAAGTGTACTAACCATAAAAATGTTGCCAGACAAACATGTACTTGTAGCCCGTAGGGGTGAAAATTGGGTTAAATTTATCACTAAAATCAATTCCTTATAAAATCATATACCAGATACTCATTCTTACATTTGAATTTGTATGGGAGCTCCTGCACGCCGGATAGGATTAGATACCATTTCCGGGAACGTAATTTTTTGTGTAACATGGTAATACAATTGTATATGCCCAAGGAATAGATTTTAGGCCGGCCTAGCACAAATACAATACGCGGACGTACGGCTCCGTAGACACAATAGTCTGCATATTTATTTTTTTTTAATATTTTATGATCCATTTTTAAATATCTCTCAAATGACGCCGTCCGTATGTATAGGATACAATTTGGAGGATTACTTATACGTTTGTGTTCATTGTGTTCATTTCTATTCAACGTCTGCGTACGTCTGCGTGTTCGCGGATTTTAATTGTGATCGGGCCCTTAGAATAAATCTTAGAAATTTTCTTTGTATAAATTCTAATATATAATATATAGCATATACCAGGTGTATAGGAGTATGAAGTGAGCCGCTGCCGATAAATGGCTGAATCTCAACGAAAGCTTTTGGTGATCATGCTCTATCACTAGCAACATGCAAAAGATGGTTTCAACAATTTCGAGGCAAAAATTTTGATTTGAGAAATGAACAACGTGGAAGACCACCAAAAAAGTTTAAAGACAGTGAATTGCAAGCATTGTTGGACGTAGATGATACACAACCTCAAAAACAACTTGCAGCCTTAAATCTTGATCAAAAAACAATTTCTAATCGTTTAAAAGCAATGGCAAAGATTCAAAAGTGTGGAAAATGGGTTCCACATGAATCGACTGAAAGACAGCAAGAAAATCGGAAAATCGAAAGATCATCAGTGAAATGTTGCTTCAAAGGCAGGAAAATCGAGACTTTTTGTATCGAATTGTGACTGGTGATGAAGAGTGGATTTATTTTGAGAATCCGAAACGCAAAAAAATCATGGGTTCACCAGGTCAGCCATCAACATCGACTGCAAAACCAAATCGATTCGGTAAGAAGAGAATGCTTGGTGTTAGGTGGGATCAGGAAGGTGTGGTGTATCATGAACTTCTGAAACGTGGTGAAACTGTTAATACTGTTAAACAATCGATTTGAACCATGCATTATTAGATGAACGGAACCGACCAGAATGGACAGAAAGAAAGAAAAAATCTGTTACGGTAATTTTGCAACATGATAATGCACCAGCACACAAAGCGCAACCAGTTCAGGATACGATAAAGTCGCTTGGATGGGAGCTGTTACCACACCCGCCTTATTCACCAGACTTGGCTCCTTCGGACTACCATTTGTTTTCATCGATGGGCCACGCCCTTAAGGACCAGCACTTCAAAACATCTGAAGAAGTTGAAAATTGGCCATCTCAATGGTTTTCGTCCAAAGCAACACCATTTTTTCGACGTGGTATACCAAAATTGCCTGAAAGGTGGTTAAAATATGTAGAAAGCGATGGAAATTAATTTAATAAAATATTTTTGATTTTTCTATTCTAAATATTGTTTTTTCTTCCTTTAAAAAAGGCTCAGATTTGTAAATTTTCGCTTCGTCTGCATATGTACTATACAAATAGTTTACATTTAGAATAAGAACAATATGCCGTTCATTAATGAAAAGTATAAATAAAACGGATCCGCAATACTCTGTGAACCAAAGACGTTATTGAAATCAGTAAAGATACAACGGACTTCAGCACCACACATTTAACATTTTCAAAACAATAAGATAAATGACTTCCAGTAAATTTCGTGGTCGTCTCTTTGTTTGAACTAATATGTGACATAGAGGCAGAGATGAAACGGGGATATTCACCAAAATTGAGTAAGGGAGATTGGATACACGTTGGTCCCTCACCTTCTGCGGGTGCACCAGGAAAGATAAGATGGAAGCAATTGAATTGTGGTTCAAAGAAACAGCTAAGGGATACGGGTATAATATCAGGGACCTTGGGTATTCAAAACAATTCATTTTTATAAATGCAAAGATAGGTGAGGAAGTTCTGAACTTTGCGAGAGAACGTTAAGCTGGGAAAAAAAAGAAGAATATTATTTAAGATCCCGATAGACTTAATTAATAGAATTATTATAAACACTTTGATATGAATTGAATTCCAATTTTAATTGGCATAAGGTTTCGTATGTTTAATACTCTTTATATTCGCGCTGGCCTTTGCTGGCATGGTTCAAAATAACCTATGAGTTATAATTGTATATTTTCATGTATATAGTTTTTCTTGGACGGGTGATAAATGGGTGTAATAAAGACATTACAAAGATGTAACGAACGAGTCCATATAATTGTATATATACATATTATAATATAGATATGAATATGGTATAAATAAATATAAGTTCATTTTGTATAAACACATTTTTTTCTACTATACAATTTATACTCTCTAATATTAGATTATATATAATTTGGCTTCGTATACGATTTGCCGCTATTTTACATGAGTATTTTTTTCTTTAAAGATTTTTATTTTATTTATTTATAAATGTCCGTCGGTCTGATGTGATCAATAGCGGTGTCCTAACGAATGGTGCAACGGCACACATAACCAAAATGCTCTCATACATTTGAAGCGCTTATTATATACATTAATTGCGAATGACTTATCTTAAGGATGATTTTGACTTTATTGTTAAGTTTTTATTTTGTTGACTCCTTTGAAGGATAGATAGTTATATCATGTAGAAAAATATATAGAAATACCTTTCGAAAAATATGTGTATTGCATGTACCCAAATAACACAAAGCCCATTTGCCAAACAATTTTGTTTACTATATTTTTTGGATATTCTTTCATTCTTGATGTTCTTGCGAAAACGATGTTTTGGATTTTTGCCATGCTCTTTGCATTTATTGAAGCTCAAAGTGAAAACCCTACTAATAAAATTTTTTGCCGTGTTTCTGTGAATCTGGGTGATTTGAATAATACCATAATTCAAAAGTCTGTGTGATGATATATTTTTCTTATGCCAATCCGTATTGATTCTATTACTTTCATTGCCAATTAACATTAGATCTAAGTATGCGAATCTATTATGTTTCTCGACTTCATGCCTGAAGTTTGATTTTTGGTGAAAATCAATCAATAGTTGTAGTGTTGATCCAATATACTTGTGGTTGGTGAAAGTGTTATATATTTTTCTGTATATTAATCATCTTTTTCAACGTGTCACATTGTTCAACAGTTATTATCACCGCAACCCCCGTTGGTACACATTAGTGAACAATGAAACTACCGCAAAACTAACTATACTTTCGTTCATGTGAAATGTTAATCCTGAAATTTTCTTGTTAAATTCGAACGGGTTGTTGATTGTGTATATGATCATCTTGAACTTTGTAAGTGGCGTACAACGTTAGATAGTTGTTTCGATAATTTTGATGTTACTGTGTCGATTTGTGGCAATCATTGGTCTCATTGGTATACTTTCTTTAAGGTAAAGCGTTCACTTTTGGTGATGTTGTATATTGTTAATTCTGTTTTTTCCCTAGAATCTATTAATTTTATGTCAAACCGTTTTATTAATTAAATTATTGTTATGAGTCTGTAGTTCATTTGTCGAGTCTTCTTTTATAATCCTGTATTCGCGTCTTTCATCATGATAACTACGGTTTTACCTTTATCACTATTTAATATTAACAAATCTTTGTGTTCTTTTATAAGAACCATTGTGTTTTCTTATAAATCTTATTAATTATGGTCTTTTGTTGTTTATATTGTATTAGGGTGTTCAATTAATTTCTAGAATCATAAGAACATAGATGAAGGTAGTAGGTCTTATTGTTCAAAAAGTGCTACTACTTTTTTATTGACACATGTAAAATTTATTGTAAATCTGTCGGCCCAGGCTTATATTTACAACTGTTCAAAATAGACGCGTCACAGTGTTTTTTTAATATGGAAAAAATCAATTATTGTGCAGTGATTGAATTCTTATTTTTGGAAGGTGTAGAACCAAAGCGAATTCTTGAATGATTCTTCAAAGTGTATAAGGACTCTTCACCTTCACTTGCAACAGTATACAACTGAGTTGAAACGTGGTCGTACAAGTATTGAGGAAGAACCACTTCAAGGACGTCCAAAAAAAGTGCATCAATACCAGAAATCGTGGCAAAAATACGGGATATGATTTTGAAAGATCGTCGATTGACTGAGAGAGATTTAGTAAAGGCTCTAAACATCTCATTAAACATCTTCAGTCATATTTTAAGTGAATAGCTTTGGGTTTTTTAAAGCTGTGCCGCATTCGTTAACAATGGAAAAAAACACATTCGAATTAGACTTTTTCAGCAACATTTGGAACGTTTTACGAAGGATAAAAAGGATTTTATACGTTTCATTTATCACTATGGATGAGACTTGGGTCTACCATCATAATAAAAAAAAAGGAAAGCTAAAGTATGGTGTGAACCGGATGCTTCAGGTCCTAAACGATTTCGTGTTCAAAAATCGGCCAAAAAGGTTATGGCCATCAGTTTTTCTTGGTATGCGAAAGGTATTTTGATGGTGGATTATCTCCAAACTGGAAAAAGTTATTAATTTTGAATATTATTGCAAACTTTTGGATCAAGTCGGCGCAAAAATTCCCGGTTTACAGAAGAAAAAATATTCAACAATACAATGCGAAATATGGGAACATCCTCCGTATTGGTCAGATTTTGCTTCCTCTGACTCTGATTTGGCTGTTTTCACAACTGAAAAAATACACGCATCTTCTTGTCTGTATTTAATAGAAAAGTTTCCATGTGGAGGCTTTGTAAAACTTTCAATTCCTTTTTGTGTACACAGTAGAAATATAAGTTAATTTTTTGTTGTAATATATTTTTGCTTTAATAGGAATTTATCTGCAATGTTTATATAGGCAACGATTGCGGAATGTTTTCCTGTAACGTATGTAGTTTATTTTTCGATTGTTTAGTTAAATATAGCATTTATCTTTGATTAACATTTTTTTTAATCGTACATCGTTTGATCATGAGTCTATCATCAAATAATGTGGAATTTTTTTTCCAGATGCAATACTCCGAAAATGAAACCGGTTAACAAAATTTTTGGGAACAGTCCTGGGTTTATATATAGGAAAATAAGATTTATATATTTATATACTATTATATATATATATGAAAATTGAAATTGAATTCTAAATTTATAATTTGTATATTTAAAAATATACTATAATTTATTATGTACGCGTTATATTATACGTTTTGGTTGTGTTATTTATATACATATACGAGATATATAATTGGTATATATAGATCAATTTGATGATGTGATAAATGTAGACGTATAGATATATGTATGTATAGATCGATATATAATCGAACACTTAAAAAAAAATCCATTTTTTTTGTTTCGCTTAAAAAATACAAAGTACATTTTATTGAGAGAATATAAATTTGTTTTTATTTAAATTTAATTAAATTTTTTTAATATTAATAATAAATTTTCTGAATTTTCCATTAAGGTGATTAATTATTATTTATTTCGTCAGTTTTTACTTATTAATTGTTGAAATTGTGTAAAAAAAAAAATTTCGGCCGAATGCCAAAAAATATTTACTTATATGAATTTATATACTGATATTTTAAGTGTACGCTGTCACAATGTTGTTACATTTTATTATTATTATTATATTATAAGATATGATGCGTTGTGTTGGACATAGATGAAATCATTTTTTTAAAACAAAACAATAATATAATTACATAGAATTTTCCTTTCGTTTATCACTTTCTATTTATTTTAATAAATTGTTTTTATACATTTCTTAGAATTAAAATACAAACAGATAGAGAGAGAGAGAGAGAAAAAAAAAAAAAGAAGAAGACATCTTTAAAATAGAAATATTTAATAGAGTAAAGAAATATGTATAAGTACTTAATGAACGTGAATGAATTATTTAAAAATGTTATTATGATTTTCACATATAATTACCTAAAAATGCTATGTCTGAAAATGTCTGAAAATTATCAAGCATGTTGATATTTTATATATGCGAGTGGGTTGAAAAACTCATTTAAATTGTTAATTGTAAAAATTAAAAAAGTTTAAACATCGCGAATATAATGTTTATACAGTAGAGTTGCGATATATATGAAACCCTTGAATAAGGAAACTTCGAAATAGGGAACGTTTCCAAGCTTTTTATTATTAGTCTTTAAATAAGGACCGGTAAAATCAATCACAAAACCTCGATAAAATAAGCAACGATTGGTGTATGTTATCCGCACGTGTATTGGTAATCAAAATAACAACAACTGTTGGACAAAATTCGGGGTTATTCCTCAACATTCATCTTTCAAGAGTGATAAATATTCATTATAACGCGTTTCTAACATTTCGAAACATTTTTTGTAGAACGATTTATCTTTGGCTCACCCTACTTTCTTCTTTTCATCCTTTATTGTCCAATCGCAGCTGACTGTCGATTTGACCCCGGAGTGTATAGTGCACATGGATCCACGTTTCATTGCCATATTCATGTAAATTCATTTTATTGCACTAAAACAGAGCTTCCATCGGAGGTCTACGAACCGTTTACGCATTTGTTGTTTTTAATCGACTGTGTGCAAAAGCCATACTCATTTCGAACAGCATAGCTTTTTTATACTCAAATGTTCATGCAAAACCGTGAATGCATTGACTTCTGATATCTTTAAAGTGTTGCAGATATCTAACTCAATTCCAATTTACGATTAGCCAAAAAACATTTTGTGAATTTTTTTTATGTTTTTATGAAATAACTTCCGAATTTGCAGTGACCGCAGGCCGTTCAGTATCATCGGTGGTTGTACGGCCCTAAATTCAAATCACCAAATCACTTCGATCTACCATTTGTCTCAAGATAGAAGAGTCCCGAATAACACTTGTCAATCCATTGAAACATTATGTTTCCCCATTAAAAAAAAGCAATGCATCTGAACACGCACGCAATTCAGATTTTTCCAATAATTTAAAAATTACAAAAGTATCGCATCACTACTGAAACCTCTGTAACTTTTGAACTAAATTTCAAATGGTTATAAAATTTTAGAACGTATCGTTTGATGCTTGGTACTAAGTAACTCTGTGGTCTAATCTAATAGATAAAAATTGTCAACCCTCATGGCTTTGAAGCCTATACTGAAGACATAAAATATGTTTGATATTTTTCAGTTAATTATGGAATCAGAGAGTTGCATATTGAGATACGAAAAGGAGCCCAAAAGGGTCTGGTTCGATCATATACGACAAACGAAGGAGGGGTTTTTAGTCAGTAGGAATCTGACACTACCCTTAGAGTGTCTTATGTTAGACTTCTCCTCCTTGGTTAAAAAAAAATCGTAGGTACTTCTTAAAACTCATATTGATTTATAAATAGTTGAGCCCTATATATTTGAGTCTCCGCATTTTTGAGTTTTTGAGAATGTGGAGTAAAATAAAAAAATTCGAAGTATGTCATCATACGAAATTATTGAATGATGTGTTATGTGATTTTTATGGAACAAGATTCAAATATAGCAATTTGCCAAAACCAAATTGAAACCGTCGATAGTTTCTCCTATCTAGGAAGCTAGATTAATAGCAACAATGCGAATAAGCGATGAAGTTTAATCCCGGATTGTTTCAGGAAACAAATCATTTTATTATTTACGAAAAATGTTCTTTTCGAAGACATTGAGAAAACCAAATGTCAAGCTTTATCGGACTCCAGTGCGACCGGTGGTTACGTATGGTTCAGAATCGTGGTACATTGCCCAAATGAATGAACAACGTTAAGTATTTTTGAAAGAAAAATACTACGCATCATCTAGGGCCCGATGCGGGATAATAGACGATACGCGTAGACGGTACGCTTGCGTATTACAACAACATCTATATTTGCATTCTGACATTGTTCAACATACATCAAAATCGGTCGGTTGAGGTGGCTCGGGCATGTGGCACGTTTGCGGGCTGATGGTATACTGTGAAGGGTGTTAGATGGTAAACCTGAGGACTGGAGGAGTGTTGGTAGACCGCGGGGTAAGTGGAGGAATGACATTGAAAGGGACCTTCGGATCCCAGATGTGTTTCCGGCTTGCGGTTGTTGCTAACGGTGAATAGGTCCGATTGGAGAAGGCTACTTTATTAGACGCTAATGGTAAAATTAGCCAATTGTAGGTTGTAAGCCCACCTAAGTAAGTAAATAAGTAATTTATGTGATGCCTCTATAGCAGTGGTTGCCAAATTATTTTGGTCGTGGAACCCCTAAATTTTTTGCCAACGATTGAGGAACTCGGAATATTTTTCAAAACAACGACTTTTCGAAATTTAATATCTGATATTAAATGAAAAAATGGGATTATTTCGGTATTTAAGATTTTATTGAAATAGGCAAAACTTAAAAAAAAAAACAATTAATCATACAAATAATTAATAAAAATACAAAAGATAAATAAATGAAAAAGCTTTTATGTGTTTTATTCCAACTTTGATTCCACTTCACTCAAATGGGAGTGATTGCAACGGCAATAGAAATCGAATAGCCTGTTTTGATAAATTTAAATCGAATACATTATCGAATACATCGGACCAGAATATTGTTAATGAAACTGTTCTAAATTTGGTGTATCTGAACTTAATTCAATAATATTTTCATAATCAATGGAATGAAATCCTTTTTGTTTTTCTTTTATTTTGAAAGGATTTTGTACCCAGTAGTAATTATCTTGATTTTCTATGGTTGGAAAGCAATCACTGAGTGATTGCTGTAAACTGGACAGATGTGTTTTTATATCATCATGGATTTCCACATCACAATCCACTTCAGATTCTTCGAGAAAATCACTAACAATAAGCATCGATGTACACTCGAAGATTTTTATTCCTCCACAGCTGATACAATATTGTATTTTCCCGGCAAAAGGCAACCGTTTATCCGTGTATCCTATGTTTGCAATACATTCTGTCAAATAAGGACCCGGAAATTTGAAATTAAACACAAACAACTTATCAATCATCTAAATTTATTATATCCCCTTCAAAATAGGCCCCTTCTGAGGCAATACACTTCTTCCAACGAACAATCCAATCATCGAAACACTTTTTAAAGCTATATACCGGGATGGTCTTCAGTTCTCGTTGCGAATCAGTTTTGATGTCTTCAATGTTCTCAAAACGGGTTCCACGAAGTGGTAATTTGAGTTTCGGAAACAGGAAAAAGTCACACGGGGCCATATCTGGAGAGTACGGTGGTTGTTCGATGATATTTGTTGAATTTTTGTTCAAAACCTCGTTCACAATGATCGCTTTGTGCGCTGGTGTATTATCGTGGTGCAAAATCCAACTGTCAAAATCCAAAATCCAACTGTCAACAATAGTCGGAATGGCGCGCCAAAAATGAGCCGAAACCGAAAAAACCGCGCCAAAGCAAATCGAAAATGGTGATGCTGACCGTGTTCTTCGATATACGTGGTGATGTTCATTCGGAATTCTTACCGGTGGGCCAAACCGTCAATAAAGAATATTATCTTGGCGTTATGAGGCGTTTGAGAGAGAATGTTCGTCGCAAAAGACCAGATTTGTGGCGGAACAATACTTATTTGACAGAATGTATGTTGAATTCCTTACAGGGCCAAAACATAATTCCATATATCAGCAAAATAAGTGTAGATAACCAACTCATATTTTTTTGGGCTAATGGACTAAAAACGATTTTGTCGCCTTATTTAAAAATTTTAAATTTTAAATTAGGAGATCGATCGTAAACCTTCCGAGGAAAATGTTAATAAATTAAACACCTTTCGTATTTATTTTTAGTGAAATAAATTGTGTTAAGCGGAATCCCTAAATGTTTTCTTGGAACCCCGGCGCACACTTTGGGAACCACTGCTCTAGAGAATAATTCGCTTGACATACATAATATGAATTGACATACATAATACACGTGTTTTTTCAAATCGTTTTTCAAAATAATTGTTTTCATATTGAATATGATCATTTAAGTTTAACCCATTTTCCGCCGTTTGGTGAATCTTTCAACCACTTCTTTAAAGTATTTTAACAATTATTTATGTTCCTTATTATATCGCGTATTGACTCTGTGGTGTAAATGATAAAAATTCCAACCTAAAATTCTAACGAAATTTTAGGGTCGTGGGTTCGAATCCTACTGAAGACATAAAATATGTTTTGTGTTTTCGGTTATTTTTCGAATCTGAATTTGAACACAGATCACAGACATATCGCGATTCTACTGTATTTTCTTTTATTCTATAAAGGTGATATTTTATAATATAGTAAAATTTTCAATAATATCTATTTATAAACTATATAAAAGCAATTGTAAATTAATGATTTTAAAGTTGTTTTACTTTTCAAAAATGTATGAATGATCAAAGGAATTCTTTTTCACACTCTATATATGTTTTGTTTATTTATTTTTTTATAAAACAAAATAAATATAAAAGTGTTTTAGACTTTCTTATAGTGCGGAGAATTTTTTTAAAAATCCAAACTAATAATAAATTGAACAATATAATATTTACATATCCACCAACAGCACAATAAATTGATAATGATATAAGTAATCCGATGTGGCCAAGGGCTGCTTTTAATTTTATTGTTGTAAATGATTTGCCTAAACGACTTTTTACCGTAGTCTTTTGTTGTTCAACACTTTCATCAATTTGTTTTAATTTTTCTAAAAAATCAAGATTTACTTGATCATCTTCGGCACTCATATTTTTATTTTTTTTTTTTTAGCTTTTTTAACACTTATTTGTATAAGAACTCTACTTGGACCGCGTGCACGTGACCGTTGACACTTAAAAATTACAAATTAAATTAATATTTGAACCTTTTTTTTTGTTTTTTAAATCAATTCTATAAAATATTTGTAATTTATAAACATAAATTTTGAAATTTTCACATATAAATCTCACATTTTAAAATAAACACACGCACGTAAAAAAAAGAAATTGATATAATAATTTTATATATTTTCTTCTTCTTGTGATACAACGGCAACAAATTGTAAAAATCTACTGATTGAATGTGTAAAAAAAAAACAAAAAAAAAAGGAAAATGAAATGAAAATATATAAGAAAATTTTGAAAACGATATGGAAATGGAGCAAAATTTATATTTATAACTATATGGTGATACATTTGAAATGCGTTACCCAAGTAGCCGCATTTAGTGTAAAAACGGTTATAGCGATGGTAATTTTGATGTTGGTAACTTTCATAGACAAACATTTTTATTAACACCAAAGGACGGTAGCAAACCGGCCGGCTTTTTTTAATAATTATAAGTAATTATTTTATTGGTAATTTGCCTGTGTGGATCCATGCAAATACGAGGCATTTATTACGTTATAATCTTCTTACGCCTCCCCTACGCAAAAATGCGGAAACCCGCTAAAAAAGCGAATCCCTTTTTTACTTCGCATTTTCCTGCTCTTCCGTCTTCTCAAAAATAATGAAGAGTCTCAGCAAAATAATCGTATTTGTTCGAATCCCCCGCCCCCCCCCCTCCCCCGCCACCCTCATAAAAATGAGGAGTAAAAAACCGGTTTCCGAGGATACGATTTATTTGCGTAGACTCCGCATATTTGACGACGCGGCGACGTAGGAAAATGCGGAATAATTAAAGGGATTCGGAGGTTCGAGTTGTTTGCTGAGTGTCCGTATTTTTGAGGAAGGGGACGCGTAATTATTCTGTAATTTCCACATCTTTGATCCGATTTCGATAACCTTACGGATATTTTGGAATGCTAACGAATGTAAATAATATGTTTTGTGCAATTTGTTATAAACCCAAGTATTTGAGGTTATATTCAAGATGGGGTCCGAAAAAAAATTTGTTTATGTAACTTTCTCAGCGATACCGAAAAATACAATTAACAGTACAATATGTATGTATAGATTGGGTGCTATATGCGTACGATAATGCCAAAATGCAATATAGAAGATACCCAAGCAGTTCCATTTAGCTTAAAAACGGTTATGACGATGGTAATTTTAATGTTGGTAACTTTGAGACAAACATTTTTATTACCGTCAAAGGATGTTAATACAACCGTCTTGACACGCCTGGCACAACAACTGGTTTTGCCGAGTTTTTTTTATTACCTATAAGTAATTATTTTATTGGCAATTTGCCTGTATGAACCCATGCAAAAATTACTATTCAATCTTACTGAAGTAACATTATTGTTATCTGCAATTATCCAGCATGCATAGAGGGTATGTACACCATAACTATAACCCTATAACGTATGCACGGTTAAAACAGCAGTAGTAAAGTAACGGTAATTTGACTTATTATTTATATTTGACGGTAATTCTACAACGATAAATATGGTCAAATTTCATAAAGTTTGTCAACAGAAGAAATGCATAAGGTATTTAGACGGTTATTTACATTGATGAGAATTTTTTTAAATGAATATCTGTCTTTGTGGAGCTTTCAAAATATCTTATTTATTGAATCTTGCTGATAAACTTTATGATATAATACTATATTGCATCATGGAGAAAATACCATCTTAATGCAACAGCCAAATCACAATAAATGCGATTGAGTATATGCTTCTGTTTAAGAATTCGAATAGAATAGATTTTATCTATTCGGGGTAGTGCCAAAGATGCGGTTTATGCATTATTCCGTCAGTACCGATTCAAAAACAACTTTAATACTATACATAAAATGAAATTGAATTCATTCATGTAAAGAATTCATTATTAAATATAGTGTAGTGTTTACTTCATACGAAGAACAAATTATAATAGTACTTAACAAAAAGAATTACATAAATTATAAATACATATTTGGATATGACCCTGGCAGTTTGATTCGCGTTGCCGCCTCTAAATTTTCCAAGTTTTTTCGTCTAAATTAGGAATTAGAAAAAACAAAGAAATGATTTAAAATTGTAGATCTTAATGTTATAATATCATAAAATCATCATTTTCCGAGGAGGTGCACTTTCCTCCCCCTATAATTGCCCCCCCCCCCTCCTGAAAAATGCGGAGACTCTGCAAAATTAGCGGATCCACCGAATATCTTTTTTTACTCCGCATTTTCCTCCGCCCCCGCGTCCTCAAAATTGCTGAGACTTCTTAACAATTCGGATCCGCCGGATCCCTTTTTTTACTTCGCATTTTGTTACGCCCCCACCTCCTCAAAAATAAGGAAACTATCCGCCAAAAATGGGATCCGCCGAATCGATCTCCGAAAAATGCAGAGTAAAAAATATTAAAAAAATATTCTGAGGATCCAATTTTTGCGGAGTCACCGCATTTTTGATAGAGGGGGGGGGGGGCTTCGCAATTATACCGGTGTCAATATGGCGATTTCATTCAAAATACCCACTAACGCTGTATGCATGCATACAACATCGAAATTAATCTGTAATTTTACACATTTTTGATAATGAATGTAAACAATATGTTTTGTTCAATTGTTTTGCACACTCAAGTATTTGAGATTATATTCAAACTGCGTCCGAAATCAAATTTTTTCATTACTTTCTCAGCGACACCGAAAAATGTTCCCTTATAACGTCAGTATTAAAAATGCACATATACATTACCATAAGAATTGCCTCGACATGCCTAATTATGGTTATAAATCGGTAATTTAATGACTAGAACCATTCAAAATATGGTAATAAGATTACCAGTAATAAAACCACTACTGCACGGTACCAGAAATTGGAAAATCGCCGTCGTAATTCTATTACTTAAGTAATATTCGGCTGTTTGGGTGAATATTTACAATTTACAGTATTGGATGCTATATATGCTTATGATAAAGCTAAAATGCAATATAGAAGATATTTTCAAGCTCACTCTAAATCGTCATATATAAATATTTATTTAAATATTTTTATATCAATAAATATATATACAGCAAAACCTTAAATTTAAGATTTACATAATATATAACTTAATGAAAGGGTTGCGCATAAGCGCCTTTTACCATATGCGGAAAAAGTCATTGAAAAATGATGGCGCGCAATGGTGGAATTTGGTTTCCACTTAATAATTGATAGTGATGTCAAAATTAACACTGATCCAAGTTACATCTCAGGTACAAATAAGCAGTATCAAATCGGATGCGCTTGAAACCTTTGATGGAGTTCAGCAAGGCTACATTATTTTTCAATGTTTGTTTCGGTTTTGTTTGGTGAATCTGTTCACAACTTCTTAAATCTATAATTATTTATTTAGTTAAAAAAAACCACATTAAAAACTAATGAATATACATATATCAATAGTTAATTATAAAAAACATTATGAAATATGAGAATAACATTAAATATCCCAATAAAATAATATTTAAAAATAATATATAAAGTAAAGCAGATATCAAATTATTCATTTAGCCATTGTTACCATACAAATTTTACTTTAAATTCATTATATTTAACATATTATTAGTTAAAATATGACTATAAAAATTATAGGACATAATCAAGGCATCTAGAGGATTAAAACGTCCATAATTAGTATGATGGCTATCTATATATAAAAGAATTCGACTGACCGCATACTCTGAAAATTGAATTTAAAATTTAATCTTTCCAATTACGCAGTACAATCAACGGTGCCATTGATAAGTCCACCAAGTATTATAAAGGATAAACCAATAAATTGTCTATGCTTATCAAGAGTAGGCATGTTCAATAGTGTTAGTATATTAGGATAGCAGGGCAGAGGTATCAGATCAAGGAAGCGACCTGAGGGCGAATAACAGAAATCTTCTTTGGACCGATTCCAATCTAGATTTGGCATTTGAATAAAATGGTGACCAAATCGGACATGCCTATTCAAGAATTGACCTGACAATCGAATAAAATAATGCACGGAGACAATCCGAAAGTTCCGAAAGTTCCTTACCAATGAAACCGACTATCGAATTTAATCTATTAACCACACAATCTATGTGAGGTTTAAATGTAAGTTTACTATCTAAATAAATATCCAAGTCCATGGTTTTGCTCAGGGTTTTGTCCATATTGAACATTTTTTATGGAATCCTTCGTATAAGGGTAACGTGCAATTTCACCGCAAAAATATAGGGAAAATAAAATCAAACCAAAATGTTTTTTTTTCTTTCAAAATTTTATAAATATACATACATAATATATATGATGATATATATTTTTCTAACAGCAAAGATAATATAAAAAAATGATTAAAATTACGTAATAGTATTTGTTTTCTTCTGATTATGATGATGATAAGCTTTTTTCTTCTATTTAGATTTAACGAAACTATATATTTTATATAATTTATATAGTTCTAATTGTAATCTTATTAATATTTTTCTTTTATTAACATTACAAAAAAAAAAAAAAAAATAAAAAAAAATAATGACTAATAAACAACATATCTTATGTATATCATTACATAGTTTTTATTAAAATTAATATAGAAAATATTGTTGTTTTTTGTGATGATGGAATTGAATATATGGGAAACGGCACAATATTTTAATATTTAATCACATTAAACAGAAAAACAAAATTATTTAAACAAACTAGAAATATTGCGTTAAAAAACAATCTCTAAATTTTTTTTTGTTAATGTTTTCTAATTCAAAATTTTCCCAGAAAATATCAATAAAAAACCCATAAATAAATTCCATTTAAATTGCGCTTAAGATTTCGGTTTAAGAATCCGAAAGTATTTGCTCAGGAAAATGTGATTCATTTTTATTAATTTCTTTTGGTATATTATTATCAATTGATGATGTTTTTGTATTGTCCGTTGATGGCGATGATGATGATGATGAATATATTTTTTGAATATTATCACAATTTTCATTATCATTACATGGTGGTAATTTTGTTGCATCGTTTGTTGTTGTTTTACATAAACTAGTAGTAGTTAAACGTATATTTGATGATAAATGTATTAAATAACTATCAATAAAATTAATATCATTATTATGTTGTTGTTTTTTGTTTGAATTATCGATATTATTTGTTGATGGTTCATCATCATCATCATCATTAATATTGCCGTCGCCGTTGCCGTTGTTGCCCTTGTTTTCGCTGAGTTCATTTGATGATGTTTTTGATAAATCCTTATGTTGTGGTTGGGTTGCATCATTTTCAACTACATTACAAGAATCTACAATTTTATTTGTTTTGCTTGTATCTGCAACTATTCCATCTATATTTCGTATATTTTTTGTTGATAGACTATTTTTTGATGTTGCTTCAATCTTATCAACTTCGTTTTCTTTTTCATCGTCATCGTCATCGTCCACTTTTTCCACATTTTTCTTTTCCACAATTAGTTGTTCAGTTTTTTTCAGTTTTTCATCTTGATTTGATACTGCTACTACTACTAAATCCAATTCATTGGATAAACCATTTGTTTTGGTTAATGTTTCAATTTCATTGGGTTGATTGACGGCAGCTTCATCAATTTCAGTCGAATTCTCACTGGATAAACCATTTGTTTTGGTTAATGTTTCATTTTCATTTGGTTGGTTGACGGCAGCTGCATCAATTTTAGTCGAATTCTCACTGGATAATGGATTTTTCTTCAATGATTTAAATATACTGAATTTAGCGAAACGATTTAAAGTATCGGCTGTAATCGACGGATTCAAATGAAATGGAACATATTCTATTTTATCCGAAAATGTTACCCTTTTTGTTGTTGTCTTATTTGTATTTGTATCTGTTTCGTTCGCTGGATGTGATTTTTCATTACATTCATTTGTGATTTTATCAACATTATCCACATTATTATTATTTATGCAATTTTGTTGTTTGATATCATTAATATTATTATCATTTTTCTTATTACTAATATCATTACTATTACTATCAAGCTTATTACTAATTATATTTAAAATATCATTATTATTATTTTCATTAACGATTATACCATTATCTTTTTGTTCATCATCAATCATTTTTCGTCGTTTTGGCGGTAAAGTCGGTGACCATTCACGTTTCATACACAATCGAATTAAATCATTTCCACGATTATTCACAACTGCCACTTTACAATTGAATAATTTATTATCATTATAGATGTGCCGGGGAATTTTTATTTCATTGAATAAACAATAACGATGTGGTTGTTGTTGTTGTTGTTTTTGTTCGTCATCATATTTTTGATGGATTGTTTTTGATGTTGATGTCGATGCATTTTTACATGCTATATTCATTTTCCGTCGTATTTCACAATTCATTTTTAAATGTTTATAAAATTTTTTCTTTAATTCTTTAAAATATGTTTGTTCTTTTCGCTGAAAGAAGAATTATTTTTTTTAAGTTAATATTTATTTAATATTTTTTTTACTGAAACAGGTAAAAATTGTGATAGATTTTATTTTTGTTTGTAATTTAGGATTACCACAAAAATCGGAATTACTAACATATTAGTGAGATGGTTGAAAGAGTTAAAGACTTCATGGCGTTTCTCATTCAGTCATATTCAAGTGTTAGTTAGACCAGGAACGTTGTTGCGACCATGAATTCATCATATAACGCAGCAAAGTAACTAATGCAAAAACAAAAAGTAAAGCAGAACAAAATCTTATAGGATTTAATACCCCAGGTGGAAAACGGACTGTGTCTAGAAGCCCATCCTCTCCGGGGGCGGACGGTCTATTACTTTCGTTGAAGGCCATGCAGATAGTGGAACCGCAGCAATTCAAATTGACATCTAATCCGTGAAAGCGGGCTAGACTGCAAGACGCTGCTGGAGAGAACAGTGGAAAGCAGGACGAAGTGGTAACACCAATCAGTTTAGATAACTCCACACCGAAGGAAGCCGACAGGAGAAGAGATGCAGGATAGCAATACCAGGTACACCTTGGAATGACGACACCGGACGGAGGTTGGATGAATTGCGGGGAGAGAATGTGGGACTTTTACGGTATAACGAACCCAAATCGCAAAACACATGGTAAAAACACATATCAAAACCATGAAACCAGGCGGAGATGATGGCCCTAATTAATGCACTAGACAACATTCAGTGCAATCGAGTGAGCAGAAAGGAAATCCTTTTAGCACTCGACAGCAGAGAGGTGATATTGTGTATGAAAGGGCGGGAATTTGATTCGGCTGCGCATATTATGTGCAAATGTACGGATTTAGAGAGCATAAGGATAAGGGTGACCAGTTGCTCGTTTCCTTCTGAGGACGATTTGAGTTGGACTCCCTTCAAGGAAATGCTTGAGATAACGAAGGACACTATATTCGATGAGAAATCTGAGAGAGCCGAATGGTAAGTCGAGTGGTTTCAATCGAAAGGTACAAAAGGGTTCCACATGTGGCTTGATTCGAAAATACCGTAAACGAAACGGGGGTCTTATCCAGTAGGAATCTGACACAAGCTTTCGGGTAGTCTTTTGAAGATTTCCGCTGCTTCGTAAAAAAAAAAAACAGATTAGAAGAACAGAATAATTAAATTGCAGTAATGAAAGGTAAATTTAAAAATAATAAGAATTTAAAATTGACGATTTTAAAACTGAATTCTGGAAATATTTTTCGCTGTGGCGACGTTTGTAGAATTCTAATTTTTATAGTATTCCGCTGTATTATAGTAATATTGCTGATATCTTGTTGATTGAAACCCATTCGAACTAATACAATTTTAACCTATTTTGTGAAGATGTCTGAAAGTTTCTGGTAGCGATGAAATAAAAAAATTAAAACACTGAAATAAAGTAATATTGCACTTACACCTTGTTATCTTAAAGTGGTTGTTATTTAGAGAAAATTGTCTGATCTGAAATAATTTTTTTAGTCTCCAGATCAGCCGTTGGCAATTATTTAGCTGAAAAATAGCATTTATGCAGCGCTAAGACTGTGAAAAGAATTTGATCACTCTAATATAACATTTTAACATTTTAATAGAGCTAAATTTTAGCTTAACTGTTAGCGTACTGGATATGAATATTCAGAGGACAGGGTGCATTAAAACAAATTCTAAAAAAATGATTTTGGTTTTTTTCAAATACATATTTTTTTATGCCAAACCAAAACAACCAGTCAAATTGCTGTTTAGAAAACCTATTAGCTAATTCACAGCAAACTCACATCTAAATTTCAAACAAGACTAAATATCTGAAAATAGTCTGAATTTGGCCATCCGCAGCCACAGTTAAATGATAATCGCAAAGTTTTGGCAGCAGAAAAAGCGCGCTCCTATTTGTTTGAAACAAGGTTGCCACAACCTTCTTATATGTAGTTTTTATGCTGCCGTATATACTATAATTAGCTGAACAATGTAGCTGAGACCGCGTTGCACCAAAGTGTTTAATTTAATTTAAATTTCAACGTGCGATTAGTTTTCCTACAAATGATCGTTTAGATTAGATTAGATTATATAAATTGGGTTTGGTGTTAAGTACCCAAAACACTTGATCCCCCTTGAGGTCATAGTCTATTCCTTAATCTATTCCATATTCCGACATTCATTGGCCCCACTCCAGAACGTGGTCCATTGAATGATAGGTATGGATATAACGGCATTGGAAATAATTTGCCAATGGTGACGAGTCTTATACCTGCTATTTCGTCACATTCACACAGATTATGTCAGATTATGTGACTCCGCAGTTTCACCTTCCACCTGCCAAGTATCGTCTTGCTTTTGGATTATAATGTCCGGTTAAATATTCCATCACTAGTCTAGGGTTCGTTTTGTTTAGGCTGAGAATTTGTAGTTGTGATAACATTATCAATATGTTATCTAACTGTTTCAGGAGGCATTTCAAAATTAGGCAATGTAGGTCTAATAACAACCAAACCGTGGTTTGATGCGGAAATTGCTTGGGTTGTGGTCGATCGGGATTTGAGTTACAGGGAACTGGAAAAAAAACTGTTCATTAAATACTAGGAAATTGTTCACCGGTTCCTTACGAAACCGGGTCAATTAGTTGATCCGATCTGCTAAGGCTGAATGCTTCAATTGGACCCTGAATGTGCGTTTGCCGGCCAGAAGATTTTTGAATAATTTCGACGGAGGGTGTTTATTACGTGGATAAGGGTCCTGATGATTTCAACATTAAATCAATGTTGGACAATTTGATGGACCGTAAAACGCAAACATTCCATGAACCATAATTAATCAATCTACTAATAAATGCCAAACCAATAATTTGGTTGAGTTTTTTTTAATCATAAATAATTTATTAGCAACTAAATACTTCAATGGCATGTATCGAACGCCTCTCATACCCCTGCCTACGCTTCCGGTGGTCTTCCAGGATCAGATTCCCACCAGCCTGGGTCGAATGCCGTGTTAAACATTTAATTTCAATTGGGTGGGGGGTTTTAGTTTTCTTCAAAACGTATCTACTTACGATGTACATAATAGTATTCTTTCTATCCGGTCAAACTCTGTTGGTATGGATCGCATACCAGTGCGTTTCATCAAATTAATACTTCACATAATCGGTCCATATATTACTCATATATTTAATACCTTTTTTATCAACTTTTGATTACCTTAATTTTGCCATAATCAGTCACTGCATTAACCACAAAGTGGGCTGGGTGGGAAATGTTTGGACGAGCAAAGCTTTTTCTTGCGATAGCGTCTGCTCTCTCGTTGTCCTGCATTCCACTACGTCCAGGTATTCACTTGGATGTGACTTTGTTTACCTCTGGTACAGTCTTCGGTATCCCTAGCCAGTCGAGTACTAGCTTTGACTATATTCCTCGCGAAATGAAGCCCTTAAGAGTGATTTTGCTGTCTGATCGGATATAGATCTGTTGGTATTTATATCCCTTATCGATCTAACCCATCCATCGCAAAGTTCTATAGCATGAATTTTAGCCCGAAAAACTGTGCTGTAGCAATCCAGAGTGACCCCCCAAGTTCCACTTTAGGATTGGCTCTATATACTTCGGATCACGAACATATATTGGTATTTGTTGCATCCGTATAAAAATCGTGAATTTAATTTGCAGATCGCTTATGTGCTACCCATATATAATGTTGGAGGATCAACAGTACATATTTATATAATCAACATAATTCACTTTTTGTGCGACTTGTCGCACATTTGAAGGACGTGAAACATTTAGGGAAATTGCGGTACGTCTGGCAAGCTTAGCGTTAACAAAAGCTTTCTGTTGTTGGTTTGATTGATTTAACGGTGTCCGTAATTGATGCAATACGACCAATCTAGGGGGAAAAATTCAACTGTATGTGGTAAAAATTCAGATTCGAAAATAACCGAAAATATATTTTATGTCTTCAGTAAGGTGTTAAATATTGTAAGAATTTTACGTTGAATTTTTTTGTTGTTATCAACTACACCACAAAGGCCACCCGACAGTGTAATACAACACAAACTATTGCAAATAATGGAAGAATTTATTCAGAACCCGACGCATTATGCTTCGTGGTTACCGATTATAGATGTTTTGGGATGGCGTAAGTTAGCGGTAAATAGTCTCGGCTTCAGCAGGTCGTTCCGTTAGACGTTAAAGTCAATCGTCGGTTGCAGTTGAGCTAAGTTTAAGTAACTATACGTTCATCATATCTCGACGTAATTTGTGATTTAACCTGAAACTATGAATGTTTCTTCAACTTTTTTTTTTATTAACTGGAAATTGTACTGTGAAATTCGTATTAAGAAAAGAGATTTCAATAAAATAAAATGAATTAAGTTTTAATAAAACGGTTTAGACATTAGCGACATAGACGACAACATTTTCAAGGGCGTTTTTCTAATTTTTCTACGCAATTCATAACAAATTTTCTAGTTCATGTCGTCAAATAATCAACTTGATACTAGAGGAAAATGTTCCTTTTAGCTCGATTTTTCCAAGCAGTCCTTTTTTTTACGTTATAATAGAGAAAATTCAAAGAATTATGTCTTTGTCTTCAGTATATAAAAAAAAAGTATAAGTGTATAATACAAAAAAAAAACGAATCGTCCGTATTGATTTTGTGTACAACTAAAATATATAAACGAAAAGCAACAAAAAAACAACCTCACCTGCTTGAATTTTAATCAAGACAATAATAAAAAAAAAGGACAAACAAAAATGCCAATGAAAAAACGTGATCGGTCGATTATCAACAATTGCATATTTTCTTTGTGTACAAAAAGTAAATACAACGATTTTAAACTTACATTATTGTTAATGGTATTCGGCGGTGCTTTGTTAGGATCGTAAATATCATTATTATCTGTTATCAGTCCACAAAGGCAATTGTTATTTGAATTTTTGGAGGTTGTCGTTTTTTGCGTAGTGGTTGTCGTAGTCGACGCTGTTGTTGTTGTTGTCGTCGTCGATAATTTGGTTGTGCTGCTATTGCTGGATGCTGATGATGATGACGATGGTGATGATAAAACATTGGCAAGATGTAAAATTTTTAAATTAAATTCACAAGAACTGCATAGTTTATAGTTTTTTGCTATTTTTATCTAATAATATTTAAAACATAACAAAAAATTAAAATTTATTTGTTTTGTTTGGTTGAATTGATGGAAAATCCCCACCAATCAATCAAGTCAGTTCTCATACCTCTACATTAAAAATGCTTGCGATTTGTTGTCTAACATCCAAAACATTTACATTAAATAAACTCCATTTATTTTCATGGCATATAAAACACAATAAATCTTTCTTTTCACATTTTAATTTTACACTAGACATTTTTATTAATTTAATTATTAATTAAATTTAATTTAATTTTTAATTTTATTTTATTAACAATTTAAAATTAAATAAATTATTACGCTCAAAAGGTAACCGATGAAAAAAGATAAAAAAACACATTGAAATTTTTTTTTAATTTATTATTATTATTATGTTGGTTAATCTTGTTTAAAATCAATTTTGACAACTGGAATATTATTTTTTTCGAATCTGCGTCCACAGCCAAAAAATAATGATTTATAACTTTTGCAACGACAAATGGCAAACTTTTTTGTTTTCTGAAACGTGTCATATAATTTAATGATAATACTACAGAGTACCGGCGAACGTACAAAAATCAATTTTGAGTATGCATATTTTTAGAGGGTCTTATCCCGACCCACTTATGTTCTAGACTTAGTGGCGGACTCTTTTCCTTTGGCCTGGGAAAGGACTCAAAGTTTGTATGGGAATATTTCAAATTTAGTGGGTCCAGAACGACCATGTTAACGACCATGGAAATCTAAACTTTTGTTCGGGACTTAGAAGGCCCCGCATCCCCTTTGGCCAGGGGAAGGGAAACAAAATTTGGAAAATTTCATAATCCAAAAAAGTTCCGCCCAGGGAATTTTTTGTTTTAGTAGCTGAAGAGGTAGAGGGGGTCAGTACAAAAATTTTTTGTTCTGGACCTAGGCACCCATCATCATGGTACGTTTTAATATGAAGTGTAGCACTGCGCGGTGAAAAACCAATTTTTATAACCGCCGTCCCCCAATTCAGATTATTATAGTTACACAGACGCGATGCAAAAGTTTGCCAAGGAAAAATATATTAAAATTTATGTTATTGTTCACAATGGGGTTGACGCGACGCGAAGCAAAGGCGCGCAACAAAGCTACTTTTCAATTGAGGGGTAGCGTGGTAGCGAGGAGTATTTTATATATGTTAAAACAACAACAATTCCGAACCGCGATATTTTTATTCACACATGACCACAGGTTGAATTTATTTCCATTTTTTACCCGTACCTTACGAATATGCATTCAACGAAGATTTTGTTTTATTTGTAATTTTGTTATGACAACAATTGATAAAATAGTTTTATTCAATAATCCATATAAAGAATCGTTCGACCATAGAATACCCTTTACCCTTCGCTTTTAAACCGTGTTCGGAAAAATACGCACGAAAATGGGATTTGTACCGACAAATAAGGAAAAGGGACGGTGGCGATATGACCACGGACTATATAAATTGTATATCGAACCCTAGACTGTTCGATTTATCAAGATTGGTCGCTTGAGGTGGTTTGGTCATGTGGTGCGGGTGGAAGGCTCCTATTAATTTTTAAAATGCGGGACAGCAAGACAAGTGGATCGAGGAGCGTTGGTAGACAACAGGTAAGTGAAAAGATGAAGTTGCGCAAATAGTTTTGTTGTCACATTAGTTCCAAAATATTATAAAGATGTCACCCTTTATTCTGAATCGACTTGCCATGAGAACCTAAATTTCTTTAATACTAGAACAACGGGCTACCACAACCAAAATAATAATTAATTCAGCCCATTATTTTCATATATCAATGCTAGAAATTCGGAAATATCTACCATTAAATGTATTCATTTTGAATGGGATTTTTTTTTTGAAAACATTCCATTACATATTTTTATTTCCATTGCAATCTGTCAAATGAATTTTTTGTTTTGTTTGTTGTTTGTGTTATCAATAAATTGTTGTGAATTTTTGTTGTTAAATCTTAAACATTGTTTTTATTATTATTAATATTTGTTTATAATTAAATTGTTAATTAAATTATAAATTAAAAAAAAACTAAAATTTTTAATTCAAATTCAACATCTTATCACCACTACGGTAGGTTTAATTGTAATATTATTATTTGTAGATTAATATATTTTTGTATCACCAAATGTTTTACCAAATTTGATTACCATTAAATTAAAACATTAAATACAAATTAAAAAATCATTTAAACAAATACAAATATTGATTTGATTAGATAACATTGAATTAATATGATAAGAATTATTATTAAATAAGTATATATTTTATGATGCTCTACTTTTATTAAAACATAATTAGGTAAAACTGCAGTTTATGGGCCGGGTGAAATTATATAATTCTAAGTATGCCAAGTTGTTAGGGGTCGTATTCTGACCAACTTTTGTTCTGGACTTAGTTGCAGACTCGCCCCCCCTCTCCAGGGCAGCCTGGGGAAGTTTGTATGGAAAAATTTTAAATTTCCCCTCCGGCGGGGAAATTTATTATGGAAGTGGTTAAGGGTTACCCCTTTAGAAACTTTTGTTCGGGACTTAGTCGCTCCCCCCTCCCTATGAGCTAGGAGGGGGGGTTAAAAATTTCAAAAATTGAAAATCGTCACCCTGTTCCGCAATTTTTATATTTTTTTGGACCCTATAAAACGAAAGGGGGACCCCAACTGAGCAATCTGGGGCATATAACTAGAAAAAGCCCGCCATAGGGGAGCGGGGGGAAGGGGGTAAAGTTTGTATGGGAAAATTTTTTTTCGCCTTCGGAGGGGAAATTTATTATGGAAGTGATTAAGGGGTATCCCCTTAATAACTTTTGTTCGGGACTTAGTCCCTCCCCCTCCCCTACGAGGTAGGGGGAGGGACCAAAAGTCCGTAGAATCCAGAAAAAGTGCAAAATCCTTAAAATGGCGAATTTTCAATTTACTGTTACGTTTTTAAGAAAGCCCATGAA
>OY284468.1:8444745-8560972 GCA_958336335.1 Dilophus febrilis | reverse complement strand
AAAATCTTAATATATTTTTAAGTAGTGTCGAGAATGGAGGCTAATGCTGTTAATGATGTATCCTCGTCGGTTACATTATCCGTTACAGGCTCAACGGAACTATCCGTTTCTGCAGCCAGCAACGGATTATATAACCGACCGGCCCATTTAAAAAACTCCACAAACGGGTCTAAATTCCCAGCTCGACACTGCTTAAAAAAAATATACTTTGCCAGGTACCCAGCAAAAAAGTACTTACGTCTCCCGGAGGATTCGTAGTACTTTTTTGCTGCCCTCCATGTCCCCTCGATGGAATTCGTACATGCACCTGTTTGTGCATCTACGAATTCCACCGAATGATTAACGGTCATATGTACATAACCTTCATCGGTTAAAGAGTCATATGACCGCCAACAATCCGACATGATTGTGGTACCTGGCAAAATGTTCTTTTTAATTAAGGGCATGAGCGTGGCTCTGTCCCGTGATTCCACGGGAATCAGGAAACACTTTCCTGAGCCACGCTCGATGCCACCAAACACCCACTGCCCCTCAACATGTCTTCCGCGATGGTACTTTCTTTTCCCAAATTTCGCTTCATCAATTTCGACGATAGTACCTGGCCCGCCGATTGGTTTCGAATTTGTCACGATTGCGTCGTAGCACACTTCGCGACAAAACGACGACCAATCGACTAAGGTGTGCCAATTTTGGTGGCCGATATGCTTCCCAATAACATTTAAACTAACGTTATCCACCCACAAACTGACGAACATACATATCGCCGAAATTGACAAATGCGATTTGTCGAAGAAAGTACCAGAGCGGAGAGATTTTGAATAATGGCACGTGATTTTGCGATTACGAATCAGCATAATTTTGTAACAACTCCACTTAAACTGGTCTAGATTTTTTCGGATTGTCATTTCATGACCACGTGAACAAATCATTCTTTTTGGAATGACTCCAATTTCTTGCATATACCTTACCAATGCAAGGCCGTTGTCTTGCATTGATAAGGTATATATTTTTAAAATTGTAATATGTTCAGCCATTATTATATTAATAATAATAAGAATAAAAATAATAATAATAATAAGAAAAATAATAATATTAATAATACGTTTAATAATAATAATTATAATTCTAATAAAAATAATAATAATAATAAGAAAAATAATAATAATAATAATACGTTTAATAATAATAATTATAATTCTAATAATATCAAAAATAATAATTATTATCACTCGTTATTATTATGATAATGATAATAATATTAATAATAATAAGTAAAATTATAATTATAGTAATAATAATTATAATACTAATAATAATATTAATAATAATAAGTAAAATTATAATTATAGTAATAATAATTATAATACTAATAATAATACGATTAATAATAATAAGGAAAATTATAATTATAATACTAATAATAATACGATTAATAATAATAATACGAATAATAAAAAACGTGTAAATTGAAATGAAATTAAAAACGTCTATACGATTTCAATCGCTGGTTAATAATGAACATTTTTGAAATGTAAAATTGCTTAAATGTACATTTGGAATAGAGTCGTTAACGCGCATAACCGTGAATGAATAATAATAACGGGAATGCTTTTATTAATTTTTGAACTAACAAATATAAGTAACGTACGTAAATAACAATCAAAATATATATATATGCAATGGAATTCTTTTTGTAAAGGAATATATGTTTAGTGGATATTTAGTTAAACGTTGATTATTAATGGATAATGCAATGAAGATTGAACAAAAAATGTTAATGTTGGCAAACCGTCTTGCCGCGCGGAAAAAGTTATTAAATAAATATGACTGCTGCAATTTTAATAAAGTTCCTGAATTCATAATTAATGCATTTTATAGCAAGGGAAATTATCATGAAAGATTGATTATTACAACGTTTACGTTTTTAAATAACATTTCTCTAAATAGTTTATACGAAATTATGAAAAACAAATTAAGTATGGGAAAATGGAACAAAATAAAGGCTCTGTACATTCAATTTGATAAAGGTAAGTATATTGACAAATATTATTCATTTTGTACTATAACGAACACTGTGCGTTATTTAAACGGTAACATAAAACCCAAGCCGAAATATTAAGATTTTTTCGAAAATCCATGCATTAGGTCTCTAGGAGAAAGCATGTAAAAAAAAACGCATTGTTAAGCATACCTCCTGGGTGATGTGGAAACTGCTTACAATTCATAAAAAAATATTTTTTTTTAAATTTAAATAAATAATACATTTTAAATTATACTTACAGCCGAATTTGATTGATAATAAACAGCGTTGAAGGAATTCACTTGATCCATATGGTAAAAAGGGATTTTCCTTTTAAAAATGATACTTTAAACTGTGCATACAATGTGTGTTGGTAATTTTTTTACCGTTACTTCTTTACTCCCTTCATGGGCTTTCTTAAAAACGTAACAGTAAATTGAAAATTCGCCATTTTAAGGATTTTGCACTTTTTCTGGATTCTGCGGACTTTTGGTCCCTCCCCCTACCTCGTAGGGGAGGGGGAGGGACTAAGTCCCGAACAAAAGTTATTAAGGGGATACCCCTTAATCACTTCCATAATAAATTTCCCCTCCGAAGGCGAAAAAAAATTTTCCCATACAAACTTTACCCCCTTCCCCCCGCTCCCCTATGGCGGGCTTTTTCTAGTTATATGCCCCAGATTGCTCAGTTGGGGTCCCCCTTTCGTTTTATAGGGTCCAAAAAAATATAAAAATTGCGGAACAGGGTGACGATTTTCAATTTTTGAAATTTTTAACCCCCCCTCCTAGCTCATAGGGAGGGGGGAGCGACTAAGTCCCGAACAAAAGTTTCTAAAGGGGTAACCCTTAACCACTTCCATAATAAATTTCCCCGCCGGAGGGGAAATTTAAAATTTTTCCATACAAACTTCCCCAGGCTGCCCTGGAGAGGGGGGGCGAGTCTGCAACTAAGTCCAGAACAAAAGTTGGTCAGAATACGACCCCTAACAACTTGGCATACTTAGAATTATATAATTTCACCCGGCCCATAAACTGCAGTTTTACCATACTCCTCGCTACCACGCTACCCCTCAATTGAAAAGTAGCTTTGTTGCGCACCTTTGATTTCGCTTCGCGTCGCGTCAACCCCATTGTGAACAATAACATAAATTTTCATATATTTTTCCTTGGCAAACCTTTGCATCGCGTCTGTGTAACTATAATAATCTGAATTGGGGGACGGCGGTTATAAAAATTGGTTTTTCACCGCGCAGTGCTAATTTTGTTTCCCTTCCCCTGGCCAAAGGGGATGCGGGGCCTTCTAAGTCCCGAACAAAAGTTTAGATTTCCATGGTCGTTAACATGGTCGTTCTGGACCCATTAAATTTGAAATATTCCCATACAAACTTTGAGTCCTTTCCCAGGCCAAAGGAAAAGAGTCCGCCACTAAGTCTAGAACATAAGTGGGTCGGGATAAGACCCTCTAAAAATATGCATACTCAAAATTGATTTTTGTACGTTCGCCGGTACTCTGTAGTATTATCATTAAATTATATGACACGTTTCAGAAAACAAAAAAGTTTGCCATTTGTCGTTGCAAAAGTTATAAATCATTATTTTTTGGCTGTGCACGCAGATTCGAAAAAACTAATATTCCAGTTGTCAAAATTGATTTTAAACCAGATTAACCAACATAATAATAATAATAAATTAAAAAAAAATTTCAATGTGTTTTTTTATCTTTTTTCATCGGATACCTTTTGAGCGTAATAATTTATTTAATTTTAAATTGTTAATAAAATAAAATTAAAATTTTAATTAAATTTAATTAATAAAAATGTCTAGTGTAAAATTAAAATGTGAAAAGAAAGATTTATTGTGTTTTATATGCCATGAAAATAAATGGAGTTTATTTAATGTAAATGTTTTGGATGTTAGACAACAAATCGCAAGCATTTTTAATGTAGAGGTATGAGAACTGACTTGATTGATTGGTGGGGATTTTCCATCAATTCAACCAAACAAAACAAATAAATTTTAATTTTTTGTTATGTTTTAAATATTATTAGATAAAAATAGCAAAAAACTATAAACTATGCAGTTCTTGTGAATTTAATTTAAAAATTTTACATCTTGCCAATGTTTTATCATCACCATCGTCATCATCATCAGCATCCAGCAATAGCAGCACAACCAAATTAACGACGACAACAACAACAATAGCGTCGACAACGACAACCACTACGCAAAAAACGACAACCTCCAAAAATTCAAATAACAATTGCCTTTGTGGACTGATAACAGATAATAATGATATTTACGATCCTAACAAAGCACCGCCGAATACCATTAACAATAATGTAAGTTTAAAATCGTTGTATTTACTTTTTGTACACAAAGAAAATATGCAATTTTTGATAATCGACCGATCACGTTTTTTCATTGGCATTTTTGTTTGTCCTTTTTTTTTATTATTGTCTTGATTAAAATTCAAGCAGGTGAGGTTGTTTTTTTGTTGCTTTTCGTTTATATATTTTAGTTGTACACAAAATCAATACGGACGATTCGTTTTTTTTTTGTATTATACACTTATTCTTTTTTTTTATATACTGAAGACAAAGACATAATTCTTTGAATTTTCTCTATTATAACGTAAAAAAAAGGACTGCTTGGAAAAATCAAGCTAAAAGTAACATTTTCCTCTAGTATCAAGTTGATTATTTGGGGACATGAACTAGAAAATTTGTATTGAAATGCTTAGAAAAATTAGAAAAACGTGAAAATGTTGTCGTCTATGTCGCTAATGTCTAAACCGTTTTATTAAAACATAATTCATTTTATTTTATTGAAATCTCTTTTCTTAATACGAATTTCACAGTACAATTTCCAGTTAATAAAAAAAAAACAGTCGAAGAAACATTCATAGTTTCAGGTTAAATCACAAATTACGTCGAGATATGATGAACGTATAGTTACTTAAACTTAGCTCAACTGCAACCGACGATGACTTTAACGTCCAACGGAACGACCTGCTGAAGCCGAGACTATTTACCGCTAACTTACACCATCCCAAAACATCTATAATCGGTAACCACGAAGCATAATGCGTCGGATACTGAATAAATTCTTCCATTATATGCAATAGTTTGTGTTGTATTACACTGTCGGGTGGCCTTTGTGGTGTAGTTGATAACAACAAAAAAATTCAACGTAAAATTCTTACAATATTTAACACCTTACTGAAGACATAAAATATATTTTCGGTTATTTTCGAATCTGAATTTTTACCACATACAGTTGAATTTTTTTCCCCTAGATTGGTCGTATTGCATCAATTACGGACACCGTTAAATCAATCAAACCAACAACAGAAAGCTTTTGTTAACGCTAAGCTTGCCAGACGTCCCGCAATTTCCCTAAATGTTTCACGTCCTTCAAATGTGCGACAAGTCGCACAAAAAGTGAATTATGTTGATTATATAAATATGTACTGTTGATCCTCCAACATTATATATGGGTAGCACATAAGCGACCTGCAAATTAAATTCACGATTTTTATACGGATGCAACAAATACCCTTATATATGTTCGTGATCCGAAGTATATAGAGCCAATCCTAAAGTGGAACTTCGGGGGTCACTCTGGATTGCTACAGCACAGTTTTTCGGGCTAAAATTCATGCTATAGAACTTTGCGATGGATGGGTTAGATGGATAAGGGATATAAATACCAACAGATCTATATCCGATCAGACAGCAAAATCACTCTTAAGGGCTTCATTTCGCGAGGAATATGGTCAAAGCTAGTACTCGACTGGCTAGGGATACCGAAGACTGTACCAGAAGTAAACAAAGTCACATCCAAGTGAATACCTGGACGTAGTGGAATGCAGGACAACGAGAGAGCAGACGCTATCGCAAGAAAAAGCTTTGCTCGTCCAAACATTTCCCACCCAGCCCACTTTGTGGTTAATGCAGTGACTGATTATGGCAAAATTAAGGAAATCAAAAGTTGATAAAAAAGGTATTAAATATATTAAATATATGAATATATGGACCGATTATGTGAAGTATTAATTTGATGAAACGCACTGGTATGCGATCCATACCAACAGAGTTTGACCGGATAGAACGAATACTATTATGTACATCGTAAGTAAATACGTTTTGAAGAAAAATAAAACCCCCCACCCAATTGAAATTAAATCTTTAACACGGCATTCGACCCAGGCTGGCGGGAACCTGATCCTGGAAGACCACCGGAAGCGTAGGCAGGGGTATAAGAGGCGTTCGATACATGCCATTGAAGTATTTAGTTGCTAATAAATTATTTATGATTAAAAAAAAACTCAACCAAATTATTGGTTTGGCATTTATTAGTAGATTGATTAATTAATATCAAACTACTGTCCCGGATCTTCCCGGGAATGGTTTATGGAATGTTTGCGTTTTACGGTCCATCAAATTGTCCAACATTGATTTAATGTTGAAATCATCAGGATCCTTATCCACATAATAAACACCCTCCGTCGAAATTATTCAAAAATCTTCTGGCCGGCAAACGCACATTCAGGGTCAAATTGAAGCATTCAGCCTTAGCAGATCGGATCAACTAATTGACCCGGTTTCGTAAGGAACCGGTGAACAATTTCCTAGTATTTAATGAACAGTTTTTTTTTCCAGTTCCCTGTAACTCAAATCCCGATCGACCACAACCCAAGCAATTTCCGCATCAAACCACGGTTTGGTTGTTATTAGACCTACATTGCCTAATTTTGAAATGCCTCCTGAAACAGTTAGATAACATATTGATAATGTTATCACAACTACAAATTCTCAGCCTAAACAAAACGAACCCTAGACTAGTGATGGAATATTTAACCGGACATTATAATCCAAAAGCAAGACGATACTTGGAAGGTGGAAGGTGAAACTGCGGAGTCACATAATCTGTGTGAATGTGACGAAATAGCAGGTATAAGAATCGTCACCATTGGCAAATTATTTCCAATGCCGTTATATCCATACCTATCATTCAATGGACCACGTTCTGGAGTGGGGCCAATGAATGTCGGAATATGGAATAGATTAAGGAATAGACTATGACCTCAAGGGGGATCAAGTGTTTTGGGTACTTAACACCAAACCCAATTTATATAATCTAATCTAATCTAAACGATCATTTGTAGGAAAACTAATCGCACGTTGAAATTTAAATTAAATTAAACACTTTGGTGCAACGCGGTCTCAGCTACATTGTTCAGCTAATTATAGTATATACGGCAGCATAAAAACTACATATAAGAAGGTTGTGGCAACCTTGTTTCAAACAAATAGGAGCGCGCTTTTTCTGCTGCCAAAACTTTGCGATTATCATTTAACTGTGGCTGCCGATGGCCAAATTCAGACTATTTTCAGATATTTAGTCTTGTTTGAAATTTAGATGTGAGTTTGCTGTGAATTAGCTAATAGGTTTTCTAAACAGCAATTTGTCTGGTTGTTTTGGTTTGGCATAAAAAAATATGTATTTGAAAAAAACCAAAATCATTTTTTTAGAATTTGTTTTAATGCACCCTGTCCTCTGAATATTCATATCCAGTACGCTAACAGTTAAGCTAAAATTTAGCTCTATTAAAATGTTAAAATGTTATATTAGAGTGATCAAATTCTTTTCACAGTCTTAGCGCTGCATAAATGCTATTTTTCAGCTAAATAATTGCCAAAGGCTGATCTGGAGACTAAAAAAATTATTTCAGATCAGACAATTTTCTCTAAATAACAACCACTTTAAGATAACAAGGTGTAAGTGCAATATTACTTTATTTCAGTGTTTTAATTTTTTTATTTCATCGCTACCAGAAACTTTCAGACATCTTCACAAAATAGGTTAAAATTGTATTAGTTCGAATGGGTTTCAATCAACAAGATATCAGCAATATTACTATAATACAGCGGAATAGTATAAAAATTAGAATTCTACAAACGTCAACGTATCTAAACTGATTGGTGTTACTTCGTCCTGCTTTCCACTGTTCTCTCCAGCAGCGTCTTGCAGTCTAGCCCGCTTTCACGGATTAGATGTCAATTTGAATTGCTGCGGTTCCGCTATCTGCATGGCCTTCAACGAAAGTAATAGACCGTCCGCCCCCGGAGAGGATGGGCTTCCAGACACAGTCCGTTTTCCACCTGGGGTATTAAATCCTATAAGATTTTTTTCTGCTTTATTTTTTGTTTTCGCATTAGTTACTTAGCTGCGTTATATGATGAATTCATGGTCGCAACAACGTTCCAGGTGTAACTAACACTTGAATATGATTGAATGAGAAACGCCATGAAGTCTTTAACTCTTTCAACCATCTCACTAATATGTTAGTAATTCCGATTTTTGTAGTAATCCTAAATTACAAACAAAAATAAAATCTATCACAATTTTTACCTGTTTCAGTAAAAAAAATATTAACTTGAATATATAATTCTTCTTTCAGCGAAAAGAACAAACATATTTTAAAGAATTAAAGAAAAAATTTTATAAACATTTAAAAATCAATTGTGAAATTCGACGGAAAATGAATATAGCATGTAAAAATTCATCGACATCAACATCAAAAACAATCCATCAAAAATATGATGAAGAACAAAAACAACAACAACAACAACAACATCGTTATTGTTTATTTAATGAAATAAAAATTCCCAGGCACATCTATAATGATAATAAATTATTCAATTGTAAAGTGGCAGTTGTGAATAATCGTGGAAATGATTTAATTCGATTGTGTATGAAACGTGAATGGTCACCGACTTTACCGCCAAAACGACGAAAAATGATTGATGATGATCAAAAAGATAATGGTATTATCGTTAATGAAAATAATATAATTAGTAATAAGCTTGATAGTAATAGTAATGATATTAGTAATAAGAAAAATGATAATAATATTAATGATATCAAACAACAAAATTGCATAAATAATAATAATGTGGATAATGTGGATAAAATCACAAATGAATGTAATGAAAAAAAACATCCAGCGAACGAAACAGATACAAATACAAATACAAATAAGACAACAACAAAAAGGGTAACATTTTCGGATAAAATAGAATATGTTCCATTTGATTTGAATCCGTCGATTACAGCCGATACTTTAAATCGATTCGCTAAATTCAGTATATTTAAATCATTGAAGAAAACTCCATTATCCAGTGAGAATTCGACTGAAATTGATGAAGCTGCCGTCAATCAACCCAATGAAAATGAAACATTAACCAAAACAAATGGTTTATCCAGTGAGAATTCGACTGAAATTGATGAAGCTGCCGTCAATCAACCCAATGAAAATGAAACATTAACCAAAACAAATGGTTTATCCAATGAATTGGATTTAGTAGTAGTAGCAGTATCAAATCAAGATGAAAAACAAAAAACTGAACAACTAAATGTGGAAAAGAAAAATGTGGAAAAAGTGGACGATGACGATGACCATGAAAAAGAAAACGAAGTTGATAAGATTGAAGCAACATCAAAAAATAGTCTATCAACAAAAAATATACGAAATATAGATGGAATAGTTGCAGATACAAGCAAAACAAATAAAATTGTAGATTCTTGTAATGTAGTTGAAAAAGATGCAACCCAACCACAACATAAGGATTTATCAAAAACATCATCAAATGAACTCAGCGAAAACAAGGGCAACAACGGCAACGGCGACGGCAATATTAATGATGATGATGATGATGAACCATCAACAAATAATATCGATAATTCAAACAAAAAACAACAACATAATAATGATATTAATTTTATTGATAGTTATTTAATACATTTATCATCAAATATACGTTTAACTACTACTAGTTTATGTAAAACAACAACAAACGATGCAACAAAATTACCACCATGTAATGATAATGAAAATTGTGATAATATTCAAGAAATATATTCATCATCATCATCATCGCCATCAACGGACAATACAAAAACATCATCAATTGATAATAATATACCAAAAGAAATTAATAAAAATGAATCACATTTTCCTGAGCAAATACTTTCGGATTCTTAAACCGAAATCTTAAGCGCAATTTAAATGGAATTTATTTATGGGTTTTTTATTGATATTTTCTGGGAAAATTTTGAATTAGAAAACATTAACAAAAAAAAAAAATTTAGAGATTGTTTTTTAACGCAATATTTCTAGTTTGTTTAAATAATTTTGTTTTTCTGTTTAAAGTGATTAAATTTTAAAATATTGTGCCGTTTCCCATATATTCAATTCCATCATCACAAAAAACAACAATATTTTCTATATTAATTTTAATAAAAACTATGTAATGATATACATAAGATATGTTGTTTATTAGTCATTATTTTTTTTTATTTTTTTTTTTTTTTCTAATGTTAATAAAAGAAAAATATTAATAAGATTACAATTAGAACTATATAAATTATATAAAATATATAGTTTCGTTAAATCTAAATAGAAGAAAAAAGCTTATCATCATCATAATCAGAAGAAAACAAATACTATTACGTAATTTTAATCATTTTTTTATATTATCTTTGCTGTTAGAAAAATATATATCATCATATATATTATGTATGTATATTTATAAAATTTTGAAAGAAAAAAAAACATTTTGGTTTGATTTTATTTTCCCTATATTTTTGCGGTGAAATTGCACGTTACCCTTATACGAAGGATTCCTTAAAAAATGTTCAATATGGACAAAACCCTGAGCAAAACCATGGACTTGGATATTTATTTAGATAGTAAACTTACATTTAAACCTCACATAGATTGTGTGGTTAATAGATTAAATTCGATAGTCGGTTTCATTGGTAAGGAACTTTCGGAACTTTCGGATTGTCTCCGTGCATTATTTTATTCGATTGTCAGGTCAATTCTTGAATAGGCATGTCCGATTTGGTCACCATTTTATTCAAATGCCAAATCTAGATTGGAATCGGTCCAAAGAAGATTTCTGTTATTCGCCCTCAGGTCGCTTCCTGATACGAATGCTTTGCCCTGCTATCCTCATATACTAACACTATTGAACATGCCTACTCTTGATAAACATAGACAATTTATTGGGTTATCCTTTATAATACTTGGTGGACTTATCAATGGCACCGTTGATTGTACTGCCTTATTGGAAAGATCAATTTTAAAATTGAATTTTCGGAGTCTGCGGTCTATCTATATATAAAAGAATTTGTTCTTTTATATATAGATAGCCATCATACTAATTATGGACGTCTTAATCCTCTTGATGCCTTGATTATGTCCTATAATTTTTATTGTGATATTTTAAGTAATAATAATATGTTAAATGTAATGAATTTAAAGCAAAATTTTTATAGTAACAATGGCTAAATGAATCATTTGATATCTGCTTTACTTTATATATTACTTTTAAATATTATGTTATTGGGATATTTAACCCTACAATGCATATATGGGTTTTAATACCCATTAGATTTTAAAAGTGCTGTAAAAACTTTATTTTTTTACTTATGCCTATGTCTTTTGGTGACATCTTCCAATATTCAATTCTATCTAAAATTCTATAATGAACTTGCAAACAAAGTGTTCAGAATAATGGCCATTCTTATTTAGGCAAGACACCGTGGATTTGCATATTCTAGGTATAATTATGCCCATAATTAAAAATAATTGTATTATACAGGGTTTGCCAGGGATCGACAACAATATGCTTAGAACTATCGGGCTTTTACATTTATCAGCTGTCGGTTTTTAGGAAAACTTCTTTGATATACAAACTTTTAAAATGTGTAAACTCATTTTAGAGGTTTTACGAAAATAATATTGAAATGTAAATTTTAAACACAAAAAATTATTCGGTTGGCGTATTTCTTTATGTGCTTGTACTTTTCGCAAATGATAAGGATGCAAACCAGCAGCCTTCTTGACACGGTATACATAGCTTTTACTTACACCAATTTGGGTGGCTTCACGCACAGCAACGCACGAATTGTGCTTATACTTGGATTTGCTTCGACCATATCCATTATATCTTCAACGCGAGAATTTCTACGTACTCGTTCTTGTTTTCTTGCAAAGGTACCAGCCAGTTCGGTGGTTCTTAGTTTCCTAAAAATGTTTGAAAACGATTTTCTTAATGGTTGCCCAAGCAGCATTTATATTGACAGGTTCTTAACTGGAACCCTATTTTGCCATTTTACAGTTCCCGGTATAACTTATAATGAGTGCCTGGCATCGACTAGGTTATTACCGTGTAAGTACCTACCACTATCTTGGCGAACGATTTTTAGGTGATTGGTATATACCTGGTTAGCACCAGTTAGAGTAACCGCAATTATAAAAATTGGTTACAGGAAAACATCTTGAATGAACCAGGTACCAAATTTTGAACTACAAACACAATGGGGGAATTTAGTAGAGAGAGTGAGAGAAATATTCTTTGGATGGATGAAACTTAAGAGTAAATATTTTTGAATTTGAAAAAATTTACTTCTAGCGAATTACACTACAAATAATTACAATAATAATTCTTTCAGATTGTTCGTTTTTTATTATTATTTTTTTTTTATTTACATTTTCTCTCTATTTTTTTTTATTTTTGATTTTTTTTCTAATTATGGAAACTATATATTTTTTGAAAACCTCGATCGAGGAAATCGAACTCGGTATCTTTATTTATTGGTACTATACCAACTACTTAAATTGGGACTATAAATTACACTTTAGTTTAGTCCCTATCGGTTGTTTCTGGTACTGTACCGGGCACTCATAATCGTAATTCAAAGGTCCAATGGGCATGTACAAATGGGACAGTTCGTGGAACTGTACCAGGGAATAGTAAAGTCACTATATAGTTCCGATAATTATATGTTAACCAAATCTGCTTACCGCTACCGTACATGCCAATAAATATCGCACTAGCGATAACCAATTAATTTTAAAGAATAATTTTTATGGTAAGGGAAATAACCTGGTACCTTAATCAAAGTACAAATCGAATTTGGTATTCAGCCTTTGCTTTATAAATCAAATATAATTTTCTAATCCTTGAACTTATGCTACCTAGATAAGACTACATCCATATAGAACATTGAACTTTGCAATGTAATAAATGTGTTTTAAATTTTTGAAAAATTTGAATTTCAATATTATTTTCGTCATATCTCTAAAACAAGTTGACACATTTTAAAAGTTTGTACATCAAATTAAAGCTAAGATCTTCAAAGAAGATCAAAGAATCAAAGAAGTTTTCCTAAAAACCGACCAATAATAAACCTAAAAGTCCTAGAATTCTAAGCTTGCAAAATAACAAAAATATTTGAAGCCGTTGACATTTTTTGTGTTTAACCAGCTATAGCATTAACACCGGTTGAAGCCGATGTTTATGTGATTAGAAAGAGTTAAAGATAGTTAAAATACCTTTTCAACAAGGTTATAATTATTGGATTCCCATAACTGGTTGCTGAGATATGGTAAATAACATCTACGTACTACCTTGAGCTTCAACGAAATCGTTTTTTCGGGCTAGCTCGAAACCCAAGCGAGATAGACATGGGGTAACCATGCATTTTTTGATTGGAAATGAGGTGTAGAACCTGCCTGATTCGGGTTGACACCCTGTATATTAAAAAAAACTCGGCAAAACCAGTTGTTGTGCCAGACATGTCATGACGGTTGTGTGTTAACATCCTTTTGTGGTAATAAAAATGTTTGTAAGTTAACCAACATCAAAATTACCGTCATTTAAGCCGTTTTTACACTAAATGCGGCTACTTGGGTACCGCATTTCAAATGTATCACCATATAGTTATAAATATAAATTTTGTTCCATTTCCATATCGTTTTCAAAATTTTCTTATATATTTTCATTTCATTTTCCTTTTTTTTTTTTGTTTTTTTTTACACATTCAATCAGTAGATTTTTACAATTTGTTGCCGTTGTATCACAAGAAGAACAAAATATATAAAATTATTATATCAATTTTTTTTTTTACGTGCGTGTGTTTATTTTAAAATGTGAGATTTATATGTGAAAATTTCAAAATTTATGTTTATAAATTACAAATATTTTATAGAATTGATTTAAAAAACAAAAAAAAAGGTTCAAATATTAATTTAATTTGTAATTTTTAAGTGTCAACGGTCACGTGCACGCGGTCCAAGTAGAGTTCTTATACAAATAAGTGTTAAAAAAGCTAAAAAAAAAAATAAAAATATGAGTGTCGAAGATGATCAAGTAAATCTTGATTTTTTAGAAAAATTAAAACAAATTGATGAAAGTGTTGAACAACAAAAGACTACGGTAAAAAGTCGTTTAGGCAAATCATTTACAACAATAAAATTAAAAGCGGCCCTTGGCCACATCGGATTACTTATATCATTATCAATTTATTGTGCTGTTGGTGGATATGTAAATATTATTGTTCAATTTATTATTAGTTTGTATTTTAAAAATTCTCTGCTCTGCATATCTATAAGAAAGTCTAAGAATTTTATATTTATTTTATTTTATAAAAAAATAAATAAACAAAAAATATATAGTGTGAAAAAGAATTCCTTTGATCATTCATACATTTTTGAAAAGTAAAACAACTTTAAAATCATTAATATAATTGCTTTTATAGTTTATAAATAGATTTTATTGAAAATTTTACTATATTATAAAATATCACCTTTATAGAATAAAAGAAAATACAGTAGAATCGCGATATGTCTGTGATCTGTGTTCAAATTCAGATTCGAAAAATAACCGAAAACACAAAACATATTTTATGTCTTCAGTAGGATTCGAACCCACGACCCTAAAATTTCGTTAGAATTTTAGGTTGGAATTTTTATCATTTACACCACAGAGTCAATACGCGATATAATAAGGAACATAAATAATTGTTAAAATACTTTAAAGAAGTGGTTGAAAGATTCACCAAACGGCGGAAAATGGGTTAAACTTAAATGATCATATTCAATATGAAAACAATTATTTTGAAAAACGATTTGAAAAAACACGTGTATTATGTATGTCAATTCATATTATGTATGTCAAGCGAATTATTCTCTAGAGCAGTGGTTCCCAAAGTGTGCGCCGGGGTTCCAAGAAAACATTTAGGGATTCCGCTTAACACAATTTATTTCACTAAAAATAAATACGAAAGGTGTTTAATTTATTAACATTTTCCTCGGAAGGTTTACGATCGATCTCCTAATTTAAAATTTAAAATTTTTAAATAAGGCGACAAAATCGTTTTTGGTCCATTAATCCAAAAATATATGAGTTGGTTATCTACACTTATTTTGCTGATATATGGAATTATGTTTTGGCCCTGTAAGGAATTCAACATACATTCTGTCAAATAAGTATTGTTCCGCCACAAATCTGGTCTTTTGCGACGAACATTCTCTCTCCAAAGGCCTCATAACGCCAAGATAATATTCTTTGTTGACGGTTTGGCCCACCGGTAAGAATTCCGAATGAACAACACCACGAATATCGAAGAACACGGTCAGCATCACCTTGATTTTCGATTTGCTTTGGCGCGGTTTTTTCGGTTTCGGCTCATTTTTGGTGCGCCATTCCGAAGATTGTTGACAGTTGGATTTTGCACCACGATAATTCACCAGCGCACAAAGCGATCATTGTGAACGAGGTTTTGAACAAAAATTCAACAAATATCATCGAACAACCACCGTACTCTCCAGATATGGCCCCGTGTGACTTTTTCCTGTTTCCGAAACTCAAATTACCACTTCGTGGAACCCGTTTTGAGAGCATTGAAGACATCAAAACTAATTCGCAACGAGAACTGAAGGCCATCCCGGTATATAGCTTTAAAAAGTGTTTCGATGATTGGATTGTTCGTTGGAAGAAGTGTATTGCCTCAGAAGGGGCCTATTTTGAAGGGGATATAATAAATTTAGATGATTGATTAGTTGTTTGTGTTTAATTTCAAATTTCCGGGTCCTTATTTGACAGAATGTATTGCAAACAAAGGATACACGGATAAACGGTTGCCTTTTGCCGGGAAAATACAATATTGTATCAGCTGTGGAGGAATAAAAATCTTCGAGTGTACATCGATGCTTATTGTTAGTGATTTTCTCGAAGAATCTGAAGTGGATTGTGATGTGGAAATCCATGATGATATAAAAACACATCTGTCCAGTTTACAGCAATCACTCAGTGATTACTTTCCAACCATAGAAAATCAAGATAATTACTACTGGGTACAAAATCCTTTCAAAATAAAAGAAAAACAAAAAGGATTTCATTCCATTGATTATGAAAATATTATTGAATTAAGTTCAGATACACCAAATTTAGAACAGTTTCATTAACAATATTCTGGTCCGATGTATTCGATAATGTATTCGATTTAAATTTATCAAAACAGGCTATTCGATTTCTATTGCCGTTGCAATCACTCCCATTTGAGTGAAGTGGAATCAAAGTTGGAATAAAACACATAAAAGCTTTTTCATTTATTTATCTTTTGTATTTTTATTAATTATTTGTATGATTAATTGTTTTTTTTTTAAGTTTTGCCTATATCAATAAATCTTAAATACCGAAATAATCCCATTTTTTCATTTAATATCAGATATTAAATTTTGAAAAGTCGTTGTTTTGAAAAATATTCCGAGTTCCTCAATCGTTGGCAAAAAATTTAGGGGTTCCACGACCAAAATAATTTGGCAACCACTGCTATAGAGGCATCACATAAATTACTTATTTACTTACTTAGGTGGGCTTACAACCTACAATTGGCTAATTTTACCATTAGCGTCTAATAAAGTAGCCTTCTCCAATCGGACCTATTCACCGTTAGCAACAACCGCAAGCCGGAAACACATCTGGGATCCGAAGGTCCCTTTCAATGTCATTCCTTCACTTACCCCGCGGTCTACCAACACTCCTCCAGTCCTCAGGTTTACCATCTAACACCCTTCACGGTATACCATCAGCCCGCAAACGTGCCACATGCCCGAGCCACCTCAACCGACCGATTTTGATGTATGTTGAACAATGTCAGAATGCAAATATAGATGTTGTTGTAATACGCAAGCGTACCGTCTACGCGTATCGTCTATTATCCCGCATCGGGCCCTAGATGATGCGTAGTATTTTTCTTTCAAAAATACTTAACGTTGTTCATTCATTTGGGCAATGTACCACGATTCTGAACCATACGTAACCACCGGTCGCACTGGAGTCCGATAAAGCTTGACATTTGGTTTTCTCAATGTCTTCGAAAAGAACATTTTTCGTAAATAATAAAATGATTTGTTTCCTGAAACAATCCGGGATTGAACTTCATCGCTTATTCGCATTCTTGCTATTAATCTAGCTGCCTAGATAGGAGAAACTATCGACGGTTTTAATTTGGTTTTGGCCAATTGCTATATTTGAATCTTGTTCCATAAAAATCACATAACACATCATTGAATAATTTCGTATGATGACATACTTCGAATTTTTTTATTTTACTCCACATTCTCAAAAACTCAAAAATGCGGAGACTCAAATATATAGGGCTCAACTATTTATAAATCAATATGAGTTTTAAGAAGTACCTACGATTTTTTTTTAACCAAGGAGGAGAAGTCTAACATAAGACACTCTAAGGGTAGTGTCAGATTCCTACTGACCAAAAACCCCTCCTTCGTTTGCCGTATATGATCGAACCAGACCCTTTTGGGCCCCTTTTCGTATCTCAATATGCAACTCTCTGATTCCATAATTAACTGAAAAATATCAAACATATTTTATGTATTCAGTATAGGATTCAAAGCCATGAGGGTTGACAATTTTTATCTATTAGATTAGACCACAGAGTTACTTAGTACCAAGCATCAAACGATACGTTCTAAAATTTTATAACCATTTGAAATTTAGTTCAAAAGTTACAGAGGTTTCACTAGTGATGCGATACTTTTGTAATTTTTAAATTATTGGAAAAATCTGAATTGCGTGCGTGTTCAGATGCATTGCTTTTTTTTAATGGGGAAACATAATGTTTCAATGGATTGACAAGTGTTAATCGGGACTCTTCTACCTTGAGACAAATGGTAGATCGAAGTGATTTGGTCATTTGAATTTAGGGCCGTACAACCACCGATGATACTGAACGGCCTGCGGTCACTGCAAATTCGGAAGTTATTTCATAAAAACATAAAAAAAATTCACAAAATGTTTTTTGGCTAATCGTAAATTGGAATTGCGTTAGATATCTGCAACACTTTAAAGATATCAGAAGTCAATGCATTCATGGTTTTGCATGAACACTTGAGTATAAAAAAGCTATGCTGTTCGAAATGAGTACGGCTTTTGCACACAGTCGATTAAAAACAACAAATGCGTAAACGGTTCGTAGACCTCCGATGGAAGCTCTGTTTCAGTGCAATAAAATGAATTTACATGAATATGGCAATGAAACGTGGATCCATGTGCACTACACTCCGGGGTCAAATCGACAGCCAGCTGCGAATGGACAATAAAGGATGAAAAGAAGAAAGTAGGGTGAGCCAAAGATAAATCGTTCTACAAAAAATGTATCGAAATGTTAGAAACGCGTTATAATGAATATTTATCACTCTTGAAAGATGAATGTTGAGGAATAACACCGAATTTTGTCCAACAGTTGTTGTTATTTTGATTACCAATACACGTGCGGATAACATACACCAATCGTTGCTTATTTTATCGAGGTTTTGTGATTGATTTTACCGGTCCTTATTTAAAGACTATAATAAAAAGCTTGGAAACGTTCCCTATTTCGAAGTTTCCTTATTCAAGGGTTTCATATATATCGCAACTCTACTGTATAAACATTATATTCGCGATGTTTAAACTTTTTTAATTTTTACAATTAACAATTTAAATGAGTTTTTCAACCCACTCGCATATATAAAATATCAACATGCTTGATAATTTTCAGACATCATAGCATTTTTAGGTAATTATATGTGAAAATCATAATAACATTTTTAAATAATTCATTCACGTTCATTAAGTACTTATACATATTTCTTTACTCTATTAAATATTTCTATTTTAAAGATGTCTTCTTCTTTTTTTTTCTCTCTCTCTCTCTCTCTCTCTATCTGTTTGTATTTTAATTCTAAGAAATGTATAAAAACAATTTATTAAAATAAATAGAAAGTGATAAACGAAAGGAAAATTCTATGTAATTATATTATTGTTTTGTTTTAAAAAAATGATTTCATCTATGTCCAACACAACGCATCATATCTTATAATATAATAATAATAATAAAATGTAACAACATTGTGACAGCGTACACTTAAAATATCAGTATATAAATTCATATAAGTAAATATTTTTTGGCACTCGGCCGAAATTTTTTTTTTTACACAATTTCAACAATTAATAAGTAAAAACTGACGAAATAAATAATAATTAATCACCTTAATGGAAAATTCAGAAAATTTATTATTAATATTAAAAAAATTTAATTAAATTTAAATAAAAACAAATTTATATTCTCTCAATAAAATGTACTTTGTATTTTTTAAGCGAAACAAAAAAAATGGATTTTTTTTTAAGTGTTCGATTATATATCGATCTATACATATCTATACGTCTACATTTATCACATCATCAAATTGATCTATATATACCAATTATATATCTCGTATATGTATATAAATAACACAACCAAAACGTATAATATAACGCGTACATAATAAATTATAGTATATTTTTAAATATACAAATTATAAATTTAGAATTCAATTTCAATTTTCATATATATATAATAGTATATAAATATATAAATCTTATTTTCCTATATATAAACCCAGGACTGTTCCCAAAACATTTTGTTAACCGGTTTCATTTTCGGAGTATTGCATCCGGAAAAAAAATTCCACATTATTTGATGATAGACTCATGATCAAACGATGTACGATTAAAAAAAATGTTAATCAAAGATAAATGCTATATTTAACTAAACAATCGAAAAATAAACTACATACGTTACAGCCTTACAGGAAAACATTCCGCAATCGTTGCCTATATAAACATTGCAGATAAATTCCTATTAAAGCAAAAATATATTACAACAAAAAATTAACTTATATTTCTACTGTGTACACAAAAAGGAATTGAAAGTTTTACAAAGCCTCCACATGGAAACTTTTCTATTTAATACAGACAAGAAGATGCGTGTATTTTTTCAGTTGTGAACACAGCCAAATCAGAGTCAGAGGAAGCAAAATCTGACCAATACGGTGGATGTTCCCATATTTCGCATTGTATTGTTGAATATTTTTTCTTCTGTAAACCGGGAATTTTTGCGCCGACTTGATCCAAAATATTTGCAATAATATTCAAAATTAATAACTTTTTCCAGTTTGGAGATAATCCACCATCAAAATACCTTTCGCATACCAAGAAAAACTGATGGCCATAACATTTGTGGCCGATTTTTGAACACGAAATCGTTTAGGACCTGAAGCATCCGGTTCACACCATACTTTAGCTTTCCTTTTTTTTTATTATGATGGTAGACCCAAGTCTCATCCATAGTGATAAATGAACGTATAAAATCCTTTTTATCCTTCGTAAAACGTTCCAAATGTTGCTGAAAAAGTCTAATTCGAATGTGTTTTTTTTCCATTATTAACGAATGCGGCACAGCTTTAAAAAACCCAAAGCTATTCACTTAAAATATGACTGAAGTGTCCTTGAAGTGGATCTTCTTCAAGACTTGTACGACCACGTTTCAACTCAGTTGTATACTGTTGCAAGCGAAGGTGAAGAGTCCTTATACACTTTGAAGAATCATTCAAGAATTCGCTTTGGTTCTACACCTTCCAAAAATAAGAATTCAATCACTGCACAATAATTGATTTTTTCCATATTAAAAAAACACTGTGACGCGTCTATTTTGAACAGTTGTAAATATAAGACTGGGCCGACAGAACAGATCTACAAAAAATTTTACATGTGTAAATAAAAAAGTAGTAGCATATTTAGAACAATAAAACGGCGACCTACTACCTTCATCTATGTGTGATTCTAGAAATTAATTGAACACCCTAATATAATATAAACAACAAAAGAACATAATTTATAAGATTTATAAGAAAACACAACGGTTCTTATAAAAGAACACCAAGTTTTGTTAATATTAAATAATGATAAAGGTAAAACCGTAGTTATCATGATGAAAGACGCGAATACAGGATTATAAAAGAAGACCCAACAAATGAACTACAGACTCATAACAATAAATTAATTAATAAAACTGTTTGACATAAAATTAATAGATTCTAGGGAAAAAAAACAGAATTACAACAATATACAACACCACCAAAAATGTACGCTTTACCTTTACCTTAAAGAAAGTATACCAATGAGACCAATGATTGCCACAAATCGACACAGTAACATCAAAATTATCGAAACAACTATCTAACATTGTACGCCACTTACAAAGTTCAAGATGATCATATACACAATCAACAACCCGTTCGAATTTAATAAGAAAATTTCAGGATTAACATTTCACATGAACGAAAGTAATAGTTAGTTTTGCGGTAGTTTCATTGTTCACTAATGTGTACCAACGGGGGTTGCGGTGATAATAACTGTCGAACAATGTGACATGTTGAAAAAGATGATTAATATACAGAAAAATATATAACACTTTCACCAACCACAAGTATATTGGATCAACACTACAACTATTGATTGATTTTCACCAAAAACTAAACTTCAGGCATGAAGTCGAGATACATAATAGATTCGCATACTTAGATCTAATGTTAATTGGTAATGAAAGTAATAGAATCAATACGGATTGGCATAAGAAAAATATATAATCAAACAGACTTTTGAATTATGGTATTATTCAAATCACCCAGATTCACAGAAACACGGCAAAAAATTTTATTAGTAGGGTTTTCACTTTGAGCTTCAATAAATGCAAAGAGCATGGCAAAAATCCAAAACATCGTTTTCGCAAGAACATTAAGAATGAAAGAGTATCCAAAAAATATAGTAAACAAAATTGTTTGGCAAATGGGCTTTGTGTTATTTGGGTACATGCAATACACATATTTTTCGAAAGGTATTTCTATATATTTTTCTACATGATATAACTATCTATCCTTCAAAGGAGTCAACAAAATGAAAACTTAACAATAAACTCAAAATCATCCTTAAGATAAGTCATTCGCAATTAATGTATATAATAAGCGCTTCAAATGTATGAGAGCATTTGGGTTATGTGTGCCGTTGCACCATTCGTTAGAACACCGCTATTGATCACATCAGACCGACGGACATTTATAAATAAATAAAATAAAAATCTTTAAAGAAAAAAATACTCATGTAAAATAGCGGCAAATCGTATACGAAGCCAAATTATAGATAATCTAATATTAGAGAGTATAAATTGTATAGTAGAAAAAAATGTGTTTATACAAAATGAACTTATATTTATTTATACCATATTCATATCTATATTATAATATGTATATATACAATTATATGGACTCGTTCGTTACATCTTTGTAATGTCTTTATTACACCCATTTATCACCCGTCCAAGAACAACTATATACATGAAAATATACAATTATAACTCATAGGTTATTTTGAACCATGCCAGCAAAGGCCAGCGCGAATATAAAGAGTATTAAACATACGAAACCTTATACCAATTAATATTTGAATTCAATTCATATCAAAGTGTTTATAATAATTCTATTAATTAAGTCTATCGGGATCTTAAATAATATTCTTCTTTTTTTTCCCAGCTTAACGTACTCAATTAAGATGTTCTCTCGCAAAGTTCAGAACTTCCTCACCTATCTTTGCATTTATAAAAATGAATTGTTTTGAATACCCAAGGTCCCTGATATTATACCCGTATCCCTTAGCTGTTTCTTTGAACCACAATTCAATTGCTTCCATCTTATCTACCCTGGTGCACCCGCAGAAGGTGAGGGACCAACGTGTATCCAATCTCCATTACTCAATTTTGGTGAATATCCCCGTTTCATCTCTGCCTCTATGTCACATATTAGTTCCCTCCTTTGCAAATTTTCCTAATCTCAATGAGCCTTGAAGATATATCCTTGAAATTTTGGATATACTATTAAAATTATGTAAAAATCAGTTCCTCTATAAAACGTTAGTAGAGATGAGTATTGCCCTATTGTGAGCCATACGGTTATTCCTAAAAATTATTGCTGATGGAGTGCCCTCCTTTAATGTTAAATCGATTATATGTCCCGAAATGGCACAGATTTACCTGTGGCAGATCACAAAAAGACGACCACGAAATTTACTGGAATTCATTTATCTTATTGTTTTGAAAATGTTAAATGTGTGGTGCTGAAGTCCGTTGTATCTTTACTGATTTCAATAGGGTCTTTGGATCACATAGTATTTCGGATCCATTTTATTTATACTTTTCAATAATGAAATGAACGGCATATTGTTTTTATTCTAAATGTAAACTATTTGTATAGTACATATGCAGACGAAGCGAAAATTTACAAATCTGAGCCCTTTTTAAAGGAAGAAAAAACAATATTTAGAATAGAAAAATCAAAAATATTTTATAAAATTAATTTCTATCGCTTTCTACATATTTTAACCACCTTTCAGGCAATTTTGGTATACCACGTCGAAAAAATGGTGTTGCTTTGGACGAAAACCATTGAGATAGCCAATTTTCAACTTCTTCAGATGTTTTTCAACTTCTTCAGTGCTGGTCCTTAAGGGCGTGGCCCATCGATGAAAACAAATGGTAGTCCGAAGGAGCCAAGTCTGGTGAATAAGGCGGGTGTGGTAACAGCTCCCATCCAAGCGACTTTATCGTATCCTGAACTGGTTTCGCTTTGTGTGCTGGTGCATTATCATGTTGCAAAATTACCGTAACAGATTTTTTATTTCTTTCTGTCCATTCTGGTCGGTACCGTTCATCTAATAATGCATGGTTCAAATCGATTGTTTGTTGTTGGTAGCGAACAGTATTAACAGTTTCACCAGGTTTCAGAAGTTCATGATACACCACACCTTCCTGATCCCACCAAACACCAAGCATTCTCTTCTTACCGAATCGATTTGGTTTTGCAGTCGATGTTGATGGCTAGCCTGGTGAAACCCATGATTTTTTTTTTGCGTTTCGGATTCTCAAAATAAATCCACTTTTCATCACCAGTCACAATTCTCTTGCCTTTGAAGCAACATTTCACTGATGATTTTCCGATTTTCTTGCTGTCTTTCAGTCAATTCATGTGGAACCCATTTTCCACACTTTTGAATCTTTGCCATTGGTTTAAACGATTAGAAATTGTTTTTTGATCAAGATTTAAGGCTTCTGCAAGTTGTTTTTGAGGTTGTGTATCTTCTACGTCCAACAATGCTTGCAATTCACTGTCTTTCAACTTTTTTGGTGGTCTTCCACGTTGTTCATTTCTCAAATCAAAATTATTGCCTCTAAATTGTTGAAACCATCTTTTGCATGTTGCTGGTGATAGAGCATGATCACCAAAAGCTTTCGTTGAGATTCAGCCATTTATCGGCAGCGGCTCACTTCATACTCCTATACACCTGGTATATGCTATATATTAGAATTTATACAAAGAAAATTTCTAAGATTTATTCTAAGGACCCGATCACAATTAAAATCCGCGAACACGCAGACGTACGCAGACGTTAAATAGAAATGAACACAATGAACACAAACGTATAAGTAATCCTCCAAATTGTATCCTATACATACGGACGGCGTCATTTGAGAGATATTTAAAAATGGATCATAAAATATTAAAAAAAAATAAATATGCAGACTATTGTGTCTACGGAGCCGTACGTCCGCGTATTGTATTTGTGCTAGGCCGGCCTATAATCTATTCCTTGGGCATATACAATTGTATTATCATGTTACACAAAAAATTACGTTCCCGGAAATGGTATCTAATCCTATCCGGCGTGCAGGAGCTCCCATACAAATTCAAATGTAAGAATGAGTATCTGGTATATGATTTTATAAGGAATTGATTTTAGTGATAAATTTAACCCAATTTTCACCCCTACGGGCTACAAGTACATGTTTGTCTGGCAACATTTTTATGGTTAGTACACTTGACGCAATCGATATATAATCATTATCACATCAGCATTATCTTAATCATGTCTATATTATTTTGATAGACAAAATTGTAAATGTATATTTTTTCCCCATTCAAAAGAGATTTGACATTGTTTTTTATATGAAAATCAATGCAAATGGGTAATAATTTTAAATTTTTCTTTTTTTATGGTTTTGTATTATTATACGCAATTTGAATTCGATGCGTGATTATATAAATATATAAAGTTTAAAAAGTATCATTTAAATTTTTTTCATGACTTACAAAATTTCATATAAATAATGTGGATATAAAATTTTGTCTTAAATTCTTATACATATAATCTGATTTGCGGTGACATCTTGGAATATTCGATTCTCCAAAATATTTTATTTTACTTATCTTTACGAAATTTTCCGATTTCTTTCGCCCTCTCATTTCCTATATAGCTCGATTGTCTCGGAAAATATTCGTCCGATTTGACTGAAATTTTAAACAGACGCTTCAAGCTTCATGTGCTAGAGCTAAGTTCAAAGATGGGTATGTTCCCCGAACCGCAAGTACGCCCTTCCGGCGTTTCAGGTGTTTGCCTGGCAGGGTTTCTTTTTTTTTTGATAAAGAAACATTTGACTTGATTATTTAAGGAAACAAAATCATAGTATAATATTTAAAGCAACAAATAAAGCAAAGAAATAATTAACTTAAATAAATATTATATGTGTGAATTTGAATGATGTATATAATAAATATAAATTACATAAAATCAACACACAAAAAAACTGTCTTATTATATATGGCATATACACAAAAAAAAAAGAAAATATATACAATTATTTTCATATATTCTCTCTATTTTACTAACCCCAAATGATATGATAATAATATATATATATAATATAAGACGTGGCGTTTATTTGGTTATCATTTTAATATCATGAACCCTTATATTATTATTAGATCAAATAACACACGAATAAATAAAGAATTATATACATACATAATATTGAACGTTTTAGTATGGATTTAGATGACATTTCTTACATTAAAATATTTGTAAAGATATAAGGCATTATATAGATATAGAGTATACAAAATTTGATAATTCTAAAGAGTTGCAAATATTTCTGCTAATAAAAATACAATCTAGGTTTCATCAAACTATAAACCCGATTAAATTTAAAGCAGTTTCATATAATTAAAATGTAATTTATCATTTCTGTTTTTTCTTTAACCTTAACCGTAAATTTGTTATTGTAATGTAATTTAAATGTAAAAATAAAAACTCGCATCTCTACCCCTCATGCGCCATATGAGAACCAGCCTTTACATGTTGGATTGGTTTAGTACACAGGACAGAAGATAAACTATTCTATATGTCTTGTTCTCATATGAGGGGTAGAGGTACGAGTTTTTATTTTTACATGTAAATTACAATAAAAAAATTTACTCGCGGGTTTTTACCCCGCACTCAATAAAAAGTTAAATACTTTAACTTTTTACACCTCATCTCACTAACACAATCAAATTATTCATTTTTTTTATATAAATAAAATTGTGTTTGCTGATAAATCACCGATAACAAAACAACTACATACAAAAAAAACGTTCGCACAAAATCATTTCATGTGTGAATCATCTCAAGGGGTTTTCATTAAATTTTCATTGTACCCGGGGATTTCGTTCCTCATATGAAAATCGGCCTTAAGATTCTAACTCACGGCCTAGGAAATTTTGTCAGATTTCTTTAGTCAGAAGAGCTATAATCGCAGCGCCACATACACAACTATCTATATGAATACTTGACTCCGAAAAGATATGGTTGTTATTAATTGCGTAGTTGCGTTCCATTCAATTACCAGGAGTAGGTAAGAGTAGGTAATAGTAGAAAACGGTAGATTTTTTCTACTCCAAACTACTCTTTGCTATAGTACGGAGTAGTTCGGCGTAGAAAAGAGTAGATCCTTTCTACACTTACCTACTCCTGGTAATTGAATGGAACGCAACTATTAATTCAAACGATTAAAATTAAATAAATATTTATGTTGCGGGATGTGCAGTGAATTGTATAAATTAATTCTTTTTTTTTTAATAATATTTTGTTTTACCACATTTACTATTGGTGTAGAAATAAATAATTAACGGTTAAATAAAACACTTTACAATGTGCGGTTTAAAATTGTTTATTCAAAGTATTGACCATTTGATTATACACATCTTGCCCGTCTTTCGGGAAATTTATTATTGTCCGGAGAATACGGCGGGTGCCATAATCCGTCCCATCCAAGTGATTTTATTGCATCTTTGACTGGTTTCATGCATGAAACCTGAAACTTTCGAGCCCATTCTGAACGTTCATCAACGATTAACGCATGATTCAAAGTTATCATTTATTGGCGATAACGTTCACTATTAACCGATTCGCCAGGTTTTAACAGCTCATGATATACGATGCCAATCTGGGCCAACCAAACATTTTCTTACGACCAAAGCGTTTTGGTTTTCCTGCAGTTCGGAGTCTTCAAATTTTTTTTTTAACTATCATTATTTTAAGGTGAGGTAATTTGTTGTTTGTCTTTTACGTATGAAATGTTGAATTTCTGTAAAAATTAATCCTTCATTTCATCCCGGTATACCTGATAACGATAAGTATGTATAATTCACAAGCGGTCTAATGAAATGAGATTTTTTCCGGGTACCCATACAAAAAGTAAAGAATTAAGCAATGTGTAATAAAATATAGATTTCTATGGGGTAATGATAAAAAAAATGGATCATCTGATAATTGGCAAAAAGTTTGGTTTTTTTCATTTTGGTTTAAAATGGCCTGATGGTAACAGGACAGCTAGAGTCAGATAAAGACACCCAAACAGCAATTATAATGGCAGGAACATAAAATATAGTGAAAATCACTAATTTGTTGTGACAGGTATGTGCCTGGGATCTTAAATGTTAACATAATATGACCGGTACATATTCGAACCATTTTAATATGAAAATTCACTGACTGGTACAGTATATTGTTAATATATAGTACCGGTCAATTTATTGTACAATCCGTAGTTATTGGTACCGTAGCTGGTACTACGGTGGGTACTATACAAAGACGGTAACATATAGTACCTTTAAACATACCGGGTACAGTAACAGGCACTACAACAATTTTCATATAGAGTGGCTGGTACAACACAAATGCCAGTGATTGTACCGGGTTCATTGCGAGAAACTAAGCTTGGTCTCATGTAGAACCTGGTACACTTAAATATACTCTGAAATATGTTAGTATACATTTAAGTCTACTGCAAATGATAAATTTTTTTGTATACATCAGATGGATCAATTGGTAGCGAGCGCGACTCGTGATCATATACAGACGCAGGTTCGAACCCCGCTCCGTAACAATAGGATTAAAGTGAGCAAATTAAAAAAAAAACAATAAAAATATATAAAATAAATAAAATGAAAAAAATTAATTTAAATAAAATTAAAAATATAATATCAAAAAATAATTAAAAAAAAAAGAATTTGGAAAAAAAGAATTAAAAAAAAAATTAAAAAAAAAGTACATTAAAAAAAAATTAAGTTAAAAAAATAATTAAATTTTTTTTGTTGAGAAGTACCCGATTTAGTACCAGGTACTTACCCTTCCAATATGGGGTACTAATTTTATTTATACCTGGTACTAAACCTGCCACATAACTATCATGTGGCTGGAACTACAAAATCATTCGCCAAAATAGGGTAAGGTATTTTCCCATTCTGTAGCAGAATCGTACCGGGGACTAAATTTGTGTGGTGCCTGTTACTATTGAGTTACAAAATAGTGTTCCGGGAACGTACCCGTCACAATAAATGCTATTTGGGCAATTCTTCGATACACGCAATGTTCAAAATACAGTTAAACTTCCTTACTTACTTTTATTTATGCGCGACTACAAAATAAAACCTACAATTGGTTTTAGCCTCCAACAACATCTGTGGAAGTTATGGTATGTCCTTTTCAGCTTTTCTATATTACAAAATTGACCAAGTTTTTGAATAGGGTGAATGGGTATCGGCGGGGGATTAGGGAGAGTATTTTTACGTGCGGAGAATGATCCTGAAAAGGTCAGGTAAATTTTGGTGCCCCATGGTATATATTATATAATAAAAAATCTAATTAAAAAAAATTTAAATGTATCATCTCATTTTTCAAGGGTAGAATGATAACGAAGCACATATAACACATTTCATTTAACTTTGATTAAAAAAAACACCAAATAGTCAATCACACAACAATAAATTTAGTACCACTATAAATGTCGAAATAATACTTAAAGATATCACTTAAAATGTCCCAAAATATAATTATATTTTTTTTTTCTATTTTTAGTTAAATATTAATGTTTTTTTTTTATTATTTTTATATCAATGTAATTCAATACTATTGTTTGAATTTAACTATATTTATTTATAATTTTTTGTTGTGTGTATTTTAATGCGTTATATTTCCGTTATATAGAATCATCTACCTACAGTATTCACGGTATGAATTGCAAAGTGGAAACAAATTGTGTAATTCCTTCTCAGTATTTTATAATTAAAATGGCATTTATTAATCGTCGCACTGAGGCATAGCGTTTGACCTTCACTTTGTAATATTTAGATCTTGAACCTCAGAATTTGTGGAGAAAGCTTATGGGGAAACTTTGTGGATAAGGGTCATTGGCAACGACAAAAAAAAACGGTTGTCAGTACTTCGGATAACTTCAGTAATCTATTATAACCGATCGTCAAAAACAGTTGATATAATGAGTACAAGTTTGACGATGAGTTTAATCGTTCATCCGGGTTTGGTGAGTTATTATAGTAGGCCCTATGATTGATTTTCTGCTATAGTTCAGTTTTATATAGTTCTGAAAGATGATCAATAAAGTGAGTACAATTTAAAAGATTTATAAAATAAAAAGGAAAACAATTTTTGGAATATTTATTAAAAAAAAATGTGTAGCAAACAAATGCTTAGTAGATGTTTTAGATTAGATTATATAAATTGCGTCGGGTTCTAAGTCCCAGAAACAGTTCACCCCTCGAGGTCATTGTGCTATACCCTCACACTATTCCATATTCATACGTTCATTTGCCCTGTCCAGGTATCTGTCCAATTAAATGATACTTATGGTCATAAATTCCTCAGGCAAAGGAAATAATTTGTCAATTGTAAGTTTATTATATACTATAATATATAATTGCATATGCGTGTGTGTGGACTTTGTTAATCTTTCGATGCGTCCGACACAGTAGACCAAAGATATTCATTAATTTGATCTCAATGAATTTATGAATTTATGAATTCAAGTAAAAAATATGAATTCTGTGAAAAATGAAAAATGAAAAATGAATTATGAATTCAAATAAAAAATTAGCATGCCGGGCAAATCATGTCGGTGAAGACTTCAGTCAGTTGCATGGATTAGTTATAATATAAATAATATTTCTCATTCTTTAATGTAAAAAATGAAAATCACAAGAACTGATTCTCTTTCAAAATTTGCAAACTCAAAACGTCAAAACGTGACCCCAAAATCACCTGGCCTCTCAGCATTGAATTTAGCTATCGATTGGTAAAAGAATTTTTAAAATCGAACGGGTGGATCTCGAGATAATTCTCGGACATCCATACATACATACATCCATCCGGACAGGCCGACATTTGTTTTTTCAAATTTGTAATCTGGCACCTCTTAAACGCCGAGAAAGCGCATTTCCTTCGACTCAACATTTTCGAAATTGCCACACGAATTCAATACTTTGGTGCTTTTACTTGGGAACAAAGTAAAAAGGTTTCCCGCGTCATGGATTTGAACTCGTGACCACCCGCAATTGGGTTTGATGCCTTACCAGCGGTATCACCTAGTCATTTTGAACAGATGTTTTAATATTAAGCATCGTTACCCATTCCCTCAATATATGTAGTATACCGTTATTTTATCAAATAGAAATGAATTTTGTTTGGCATGTGTCGGCTTAGTTGGGTAGTTGCATTTATAACAAAACCGTGCGTAATTTTGTTTTCCTTAGAAATTTTGCATTTCCTTAAAAATTTACATTTTTCTTTTTTAAATCGGGTGAGGAAATCCTTTTTAGGAACATAGTGTCGGACGTTACCGTACTTTAAATACCGGCCCTTAAACCTCGTCGCGAGGTTTAAGGGCAGGTATACCGCCTCGTGTACTGCGACCCATAGGGTCTATTGTACTCCTGGAATATAATTATTACGTTTAAAAAAGCGTATTGAAAATTGTGAATTGGTCTCGAAGATATGAGACTGCCGGACTAGGGCCTTTTACGATTAACTTGATTCAACATGCTCAGCAGACGAGCAGCAGCAGGTGAAATATCAGACGTCGTGTCTTGAATAAGTAATCAACGGTAAAGTACCGTTGTTTCATATGATGCGTTACAATACACATCATAATCTTCGGCTTTTTGTTTTGTTGGGGGCCATTTACTGTTAGACTTGTAGTTGGGGATTGGTTTGTCAGCCATAGAAGAGCCCCTTTCTATGGTAAGGCTAATACTCCCAGGGGGCGCCGGGTGTCTGGGAGCTCGAAGTTCTTAGTACCTTGCTCCCCGTAGACCTTTCTGGTATGGGTCTCACTATCAGTATTGGCCTTCCGTTCATTGTGAACCTAACTCGCACCACGTGAAGGTGACTTCCGAGTAGAAACTTACATGCACACTGATAAATCAATTAGAAAAGCAAGAACAAACTGAGATTTTCATATGTATATTGTATGCAAATATGATGAGTTTCTTATTTCTATATATAAATACTTCAAAAACAAATATTTCTGTAGTCACGATCACTGTGGCAGTAAAGAAAATAAGAAACCTGTATATGGCAACTTTCAGTAGCCATACTACATAGATCGTTAATATAAAAGATTTTGAGTTGCCATTACAGGAAAATCGAGAGTTGCTACCAAGCGCGGATTGCCACCAAGCGAGAATTGCCACCATCCAGATTTGCCATCTGATTGAGAGTCGAATGTAGTTTGTTAAAATTTCTGAATGGTGCAATTCATACCGCGAATACTGTATATAGAATGTATAGTCCATATATCGATTGAATTAAATTTTTATCCTCGTATACTCTGGATAGATAAATATTAATAACAAAAAAAAATCATAATGTGATTTATTGATTTTATACACACAAAAAATGTTAAAAAAACATATATTTTGTGTATTTAATATTAAATTTATAAAATAAATATAATATCTTTACGCATTAAAGTGAATCAAATGTTTAAATTAAAAGTCATATAGCATTTAAAATTATGTCTAATTTATTTGTTTTTCATTTACAGATATTTCGTATTTTGGAATTACCATCTGAATTAGAACGAATTAGTACGTTACGGGCAAATGTTAAATACCAAAGACAACAATTTATTTATGCACTTAAAAATAGTACTGATGCAATTGATTTGGACGATGCCATTGCAACGGGATTAATACGGTATGAAAATGTATGTATATGCATATAAAATACCTGTCTTTGTTCTATATATATAAATATTTTTTTAAAAACCGAAAAATTCTTAATTTTTTTTTAATTCGACTCTTCTATACAAGATTTTTTTTCTCAATTTAAACATTTTCTTTTTATAGTATAGCATATATATTTTGCATTCATATATACATATGTTATTTATTTTTTTATACAAAACAAATATATAGGCAGCACAGGCCGCAGTTCAAGGTGGTTTATTGTTATCATATGAAAGACATTTTCCAGCTGCCGTAGAAAAATGGAGCATTTTACAAGCTGTATTTTTTTCATCAACAGTATTAACTACAATCGGTAAAATTTGTATTTTATTAAATATGGTTTATTCATTTATTTATTTGTGAAAATATAGAAAATCATATTAAATAATCGCAGAAATTGCTTGAAGGCCAATTTCGAAAACCCCCACGACGAAGTAACCGAAATTCATCAAGGTTTAGACGAAGATTAATTTTTTTTATTGTTCATAACTCGCTCGAACTGCTTGACCGGTTTCGCTCATCTTTGAACTCCGATTTTACGATTATCTTTCAGAAAAAAAATCCTAGTTATTGAATGTTTCCAAAAAATTTCACTCAGCATACGACCATAGCTCCGTAAACACTGGATTAACTTTGCTCATCAACGAAATTAATTTCACTTTTTCGATTGTCTTACAGAAAAGAAATGTTTTTGAAGATCGTTTAAGAATTATACTCAATTATCCGACGGAAAGACAAACATTTTTCTTTCATTCCAAAACCCCCTTTAGCCCCCCTTCTCCCTTCTCGATCAACTCCCATCTCTTAAATTCCAAATGTTACAAGCGTTTGCCCTTACGCACTATACCAGTATTTCCTATGGGCATAAAAATGTCAACTTAATCCCATAAACACCATTGGATTTGTGTGTGGAAGTGGTGAGATCGGAAAAATACGAATCCGCAAAAAACGATTCCTTCGAATCTCCCTCCGCATTTTTCTAAGCCTCCGCCTGCACATGTTTTTACGCCTCCCATGCCTTAAAAATCCGCTTTTTTGGGGAGTCACCCCACTTTTGAGAAGGCGGAGGCGGAGGAAAATACGGGGGGGGGGGGGGGGGGGATTCCAAGAATATGAATACCTCGGAAATTCGAATTCGAAATTGGAAAATCGCAGTCGTAATTTTATTATCTAACAATAAGTAAGATTTGGTTGTTTGGGCGATTTTTTTCCATAAAAAGTCATGATTTGTGGCCAAAAATAATGCGTAACCGTTTGTTGTTATACTACAATAATTTATTTATCCTGTGTATTGTGTTATATTGTGCGAGAAATTTTCTGTTAATGTTACCAGTGGTATATGTTAATTCGGTGAATCAATTAAAAGGGCATATTAACACCCAATTGGCCATGAATATGCCACCACCGAAACCATGAAAATTTTTTTAACAAGCCGTCGCTTATGAACTATTTAAGTTAATGAACTTATACCCTCCACTATTTTCTACCCCTCGGGTTAACGTAGTACATCCACTGTTTATCGCCCGTAATGCGATGCATGAAATCTATCCTTTTCTGTCGTTATTCGGCAACTGTTCCTACTGGAAAATCGATATACCCAATTTCCTTGTTTGCGAAATGCGGCCGAGTACATTTAAACGATTGAAAAAAGTGCTACGATTCGTTTATGTACTTATTCCTTTCAGCGCATTTAAGCTCTTCTTTTTGGAACTTGGAATTCTTCGTTTTCAAACTTTTTCGGTTTACGATACGGCGATATGATATTTGCACACAATCTGCGCAGCCGTTTCTTAAACCTAAAGACAGAGTCTGAACGTGTCGTCCTAGAGAATATTCATCAGCTGAAGCCTCCATGTCCAACTGAGAAAGTCAGCAAATATCATATGAACATTTCATATGAACATTTCATTTAAGATAAATTATAACAACCCAAAATGTTTGTATGTACTCATTATTTTTAAAATATGTTTTTCAAAATCGCAACAATATAAAATATATACAAATTTGTAATATTTTATAATTTAACTAATAAAAGAAAAACAAACTTATCCAAAATAATAAACATATAGTTAATATATAATACATTTTAAAATTTCAATTTACGATATTCTATCTAATATAATCAATAAAGAACACTTATTTTAACATGGGTGAACATTGCAATTTTCATCAGGATCATTTAAAAATGTTTATAAGAACGTGTAAACATGAATATATATGTACAGCGATATGTACCGATATATTCTTTAAAGTGTGTATTTACCCAAAACAGCAGACTTATAATGCAAGATACATTTTAATATTTATATATACCCTTAGGAATATACGATGTTATATATATATATATAGTTTTTGTTTACAAATTAATGGGCAATACAACGATGCGGTTGCAATGGCACTGAAAAACCTGCAGCACTTATATTAGTGGCACATTAAAAACGTATAGATTATGGACTTTAAAATTCCTTAATTTTCTTTAAAAATCGATAGAAAATTTCCTTAAGAAAATTAACCAGAATGTCTATCAGAAAATTATACAGAATTCATTGAAAAATCAAATGCTAACGATGATGACGATTGTAATTTGGACCCAATACTATATATGCTTCACCTAAATAATATTTGTTTCACTATAACGTGTTGCGAAGATGTCTATGGGATTATATTGAAGTGAACAGTGATGTTAAATTTTCATATATTAAAATTCGTAGGCTGAAACATAAATGGCGCTACAAGCATTAAATTCATACGATTTTTAGTTACCCCTAAAAGATACGTGTATAATTTATGAGATATGGCATTTTGAGTGAAGCAACTTGTGTTAGTTTTAAAAAAATGGATAAAAAGGAATTTCGTGGATCAATACAGCATTGCTTTTTGGCGGAAAAAAAAAATACTGGTGAAGTCCAGGCTTGGCTTGATAAACATTATTTGGACTCTGCACCAGGAAAATTAACCGTTGAGAAGTGGTTTGTTAAGTTTAGACGAGGCGAAATGAGGACCGAGGACGATGCACGAAGTTGATGACGTTACCGATGAAAACATCAAAAAAGTCCATAAAATAATTTTTGATAACCGTAAAGTGAAGTTTATCGAGATAGCTGCGATACCTTAAAGATATCAAAGGAACGTGTTGGGCATATTGTAAATGAATATTTGGGTATGCGAAAGCTCTCTTCAAAGTGGGTGCCGCGCGAGCTCACAATCGACCAAAAACAACAATGAAAACGATGGCAAAATTTCATGAATTGGACTTTGAATTGCTTCCGCATCTACCGTTTTCTCCCATTCGGGCCAAACGGCGACTTTTTCCTGTTCTCTGGAAATAAATTTAGCGCCGATGAAGAGGTAATCGCCGAAATTGAGGTTAAAGACAATCGTATTATAAAAATGGTTTAGAAAAATTGTATGAACGCTATAATCGTTGTATCGTCCTCGAAGGCAACTTAAATTCAAAAATAAAATCAAATTTTAAGTTATGTTAAGTTATGTTGCGTTTGTTTAAGGTATGTTAAATGATACCCTTTCCAAATCATTTGGTATTGTGTCTATGGTGTACCTTATAAATTATTTACCAAATGTTTAAAACCTATTCAGAATGTTAGATGTAGGTGGACTAACTAAAATCAAAAAGGCGATTCAGTCCATTAGTGATCCTTATACAGTTGAATCTAACGCAGTTTAAAACTTGGTGCATATAAAATGACATTAAATTACGATAAATGTAAGGTGATTAACTTTACAAGAAACTATGTTATTTTAAATTTCGAATATCACATCAATATGGTATAGTTTTGGACAATATGTTGAACACTTGATCTTGATGTTCATATTGTCCGAAAATTACATTTTAGGGTCAGGTTTGGAAATATTAATAGAACCAATTTAATATTTATTTTTTGGGAATCGTAGGAACTTTCGTATTCGTATTTTCCGTTTTCAGTTTGTGCGTTCCATATTGGATTTTCGGCCCCCGTTGGAATCAATTCAACGGAGGCTTCAAAGTTTTACTCCAAGAACCCTGATCCAAAGGAGTGATCCAAATATAGATTGCCTAATTATAATCATCACCAACTCTGGAAAAACTTCGCAAGTTTTTCGAGTAATCTTTTTTATAGGTAATTAAGCAGGTAGTTTCAGTCATCATATCATTATAGTAATCGTTTTGGAAAATTTCCTTTTTTTTATCACTTTTTTATAACATTTGGAACTATTTATGGTGAAATATCAAAAAAAAACTTATCCGTTTTTTCTCGCTCAGTCGCTCGATTACCGACTCACTCGCACGATCGGTTGTCTCCACTTGTGGTTGGCAACTTTTTTTTATATGGAGATGGTTACATTTGAAGATGGGGTATGTCATCCCACGCCTTCAACCCGTTCTCTTGCAAATTTTCAAAATTTACCAATTTTTCCCAATTTGTTTCTTCAGTTAATTGTGTTAATTTTCCGTTCTCTTGTCAGTTAATTTTGAATGTATTTGTTTGAAATTTAGAATACGGCTGTTTTATGCAAGTGCACAAAACTGCAATGCCGAAATTTGTTTTATTTTCCTATATAAATTTGCCGGGAGCGATAATATAAAATGAAACCCGGTACCAGAATACTTGAATCCATACCTGTTTCTATGCAACAAAATTCAATATTCATTTCAAATTATTTACGTTTTATGTGACAACCATTTAATGTATATACATATACTTATAACATAGATAAGTAAATGTTCAGTATATATACACGTCGAATGAAATATTTGAGAAAAAAAACAGAAATTGGTTATTAAATTGTCCGTGAAAATGTTAAAGACATTATATATAACTATATATACTAAAAGTTTTTTTTTTATTCAAATACATAATTGAAATAATATTTTTCTTCTTTTTATATATTTGCTTGCCATCACCATCACCACCACCACCACATAAAACATATAAATGAATAAACAAAATAAAATAAAAAGGATATGGAAATATTGTTCCCGTAACAACTGGTGGACGTACATTTTGTATGTTTTTTGCCTTAATTGGCATACCATTCACATTAACTGTCATCGCTGATTTAGGAAGAATATTTGCAACAGCTGTTTCATCATTTCATAAGAATTTAAAAGCATTAACAAGTTATAATAAAAACAAATTTTTAAATTATGATTAAAAACGTTTAATTAACTTTAATTATTTTTGTTTTCATACAGGATGTTTCAAAAAGATATCACCAATTAAAACCATAAAATCGGATAAAAAATGGTTATTCGCATTGGGTGCTGTACTATTTTTATTAATTTATTTAGGTGCTGGTGCTGGCCTACTATTGTTATGGGAAGAAGATTGGACATTTTTTGATGGATATTATTTTTGTTTCATAACAATGACAACAATTGGATTTGGTGATTTGGTACCAAGTATGTGAATTGAAGTTAAACTAAAAATATGATGCGTCTCTCAAATAATTACAATCATTTTCCATATATGTTCTCTAATTTTGTCTAATAGATAAACCAAATTATATGCTTTGGTGTACATTATATATATTAGTTGGACTTGCTTTAACATCAACCATAATTGAATTAGTTCGTAGACAATACGCACAAAGTTGGGAAAAATTACAAGTATGTATATAAAAGATTTTAGATTTAGATTTTGGTTTGGGCATCCTTTAACAGCTTTATCGGAATCCATGTTGGTATTCACCAATTATTTCCTCCGCGTCAGCCGCTTATGCATCGCATTAGGGAGTACTTTATATCTTGCATTCAGCAGCGATATTCCCCGATAGTTGGAATACTGCATCCTCTTTTTTTTAATATTGGCACAATTACGGCAAGCTTCCACTCATCTGGTATAAGTTCATATTTCCAAACATGCAAAATAGGCTCGTATATAGCATTCCACAATATATCCTTACCATATTTTTAGAGTTCAACCAATAAAAGGTCAGATCCTACGACCTACCATTCTTGGTGGTTTCTCTGATTTCCTCTTATAAGGGTTCCAAAATTAAGTGGTTGTGCAGTTTGGTACGGAAGCACGTTTACTTCATTTCTACCACTTTAGTTGCCTGCTGTAAGTAGATCTTTAAAATACTCAACCCATCTCACGATGGCCCATTGTTCATCGGCCACAATCTCGCCATTGGCCTTACAAAGATCTTATTCTACTGTAAAAATGTTTAATGTCATTTATGCTGTGCAGCCTGTTTATATCTTCCAAAGCTCTTGCTCATGACGAATTTTTGATTTCGGAATATTTTCGGAAAAGATCTTTTGGATCGGTAGTCGAATCCATGGCAGTTCGTGTGGCACGCTTAAAATAAGAATCTTTTCTTTATGATCCAACCATCCACTTTACCGTCTCCGCTGCAAAGGTTTTCATTCAATTACGTAAATCGATTCCAATCTGATTACACGTGGTTTGTTGTTGATCCACACCTGTTCGAGCTGCATTAACTCCACCAATTTATCCTCGTACTGTTGATTTACTTAGGCGTTTTTGCGGTTTTCCAAATTTAATCCTCTTTGGCATGAATGGCTTTTTGGCGATTTTATTATTGTACTTAGGTAATAAAACTACGACTGAGATTTTTCAATTTAGGGCACCGCAATAGTGGTTTTATTACTGGTAATATTATTATCATATTTTAACTGGTTCAAGTAATTAAATTACCGATTTATAACCAAAATTAGGCAAGCGGTATTCTTATGATAATTTATATGCGAGCTTTTAATACTGGCGTAACCACTTACAGGGGAACAAAGGGAATGAGGATTCGGATTCGGATTTTGATTCGGATGCGGAGGGGGGCGGAGATGCGGAGCGAGATGCGAATTCTCCTACGCCTACCCCTCCACAAAATTGCTGTTCCTCCGAATCATTTTTTACTCCGAATTTTCCTACGCCTCATCAAAATTACCGCGACTCTGCAAAGCGGATCCTACAAATCGGATTTTTTTAACTCCGCATTTTTATGTGGGAGGATTCGGAAGAGGTGTAGGAAAATGCGTAGTAAAAAATAGAATCCGCGTTTTTTGCGCAGTCTAAAACCGCTAAATTCCGGTTAATTTAGTACCCCTCAGTTAATTTACTACCACTAACGCTGTGGGACGGTATGTGAAGGTGTTATTAGTTATACGGTGTAGATACCCGATGTACACTGGTTAATTATATATAACAAATGTTACTTCGGTAAGATTTGCATGGGTTCATAAAGATAAGTTACCAGTAAAATAATTACTTAGGTATTAAAAAAACTCGTCAAAACCGGTCGTTGCGACGTGTCAAGACGGTTATGTTAACATCCTTCGGCGGTAATAAAAATGTTTGTATGAAAGTTATCAACATCAAAATTACCGTCATATAACCGTTTTTACAGTAAATGTGGCTGCTTGGGCATTAACCGATTCCTTCGCTTTATTCATTACAATAAAGCCGGTGCCGAATAAATCTGTATTATTTCTGCCGTAGAATATGCATTCCTTACTGGATAAGAGATTCTTTCCGGGCCACCGTGTCTCCTGGACCGCTGTTATGTCCTGTTTACGCCATCGGTCCAATTTTTCAAACAACCCGCGGGCAATATTGTTCTCACGTTTCATGATGCCATAGTTCTAAATCATTATCGTTATCCACTGCCTGAGTCGTTCCCATTTTCCTGTCCTGTCCGAGATACACTGTTGTTAGTTTCATAATTTGTTGTATTTACGCGATGTCGGAAATTAGCCGTACGATCAACCGCATAGGATTCACACGTGCAATTCTAGCCTTAATGATTAGGAATGAATCCTTCAGTTGGCGTTGGCTACAACGTGGAGGTAAATGGTAAGCACGTAATCAGTAACTTAACAATTGCAATACTGGGTCAGCGACCAGTCAGTGCCTACCCTATTGACCCCAATCCAAACCAACCAAAACAAAAATTATTATAATAAAAAAAAATTTATTCCATATAGGCATTATCAGGACCATTTGCTGATACATTACGTCGTATGCAATTAAGTGGTGGTACATTGGATGTAACCGCCTTGAATGATTTAAGACGTGTTTTAACGGTATATATAACTAGTTATTATTTAAAAATAAACCGCATATATGCATTTTTGTTATTTAACTTTTTATTTTTTCCATTTCACAACATTCATTTCTTCTTTTTAACAAATGTATAATCTTAAATTTTTTTTTTATGATATAATAAATAAAATAAAATCAAAAAAAAAAAAAAACACAAATAAAGGTTTCAATGCCACATCGAAAACATGGTGATAAAAAACAACAAGAACAACAATTTGCAGCATTAGCGGCTATAACAAGTGCCATTTTGAAAGAGGTCAATGAAAATGAAAATAAAAATACAAGTCCAAGAGTTATGCAAATTATAATTTACGAATCATCTGTATAAAAAAAAAAATAAAATAATATTAATTGTATGCAATTTATATATTAGTGGGTTGTTTTTTTTTATTTTGATTTTTTTTTTATGTAATTGATTAATAAAAAAATTTAATAATAATTTAACTTTAGTTATATTACAAAATTTCTTATTTTTATATTCTTATTGATGACCTTAGACGGTGGGGACCGCCCTCTCTATCCCAGTTGGTCAATGTTTTTGACTTATTTATAAAATTTTAAAACGTTTAGTTTTTCATTTATTTTCCTAGTTATTGATCAAAATATGATGCATTGTAGAACCGCTACACGGTAGACAAAAGGTCCTTTAAAACTTATTGAGCCCCAGTAACAATGGTCTCTCAATTAGACATTAGTGACATTTTGTCACCGGAGGCACACAAATATGTTAAAGAGATAAGAAAAAGTGTTTCTTCTTATCTCAGGTCGAGGGTAAACAATCAGACATGTTACAATCAGGTAGTAAATGTGCCTGAAGCGAGAACAAAGGCAAAGGAGATAAGAAACAAAAATGCTTGGAGATAAACTGATGTAATATCCCTTTTCAATGATAGTCGTCAATGTATTTTAATGTTTCGTCTTTCATAAGAACATAACGAACATTTCGTTCGGTTTTTTTCTTCAATTCAAGTGTTGGATGAATCTTTGCCTTTGAAAATAATTGCGTTTGTAGGTGAGTAAATTAATTTAAATGTGCGGTAGTACAAAGTATTGAAGACGATCCGCATACAAAAGACGTCCAAAATCTCAATCAATGGTTGAAATCGCGTAGAAAATAAAAGATATAGATTTGTTGACCGAAAAAAATATGCAAATAGTAAATAGAAGTCAGAGTCATATTTTACATAAAAAATTAAACATTTAACAGCTGTATGCACAATTTGTATCCTATTCGCTACCCATGCAACAAAAACATATACCATAGAAATGCCAATTTCTAAGCAATATTTGGAACGTTTAGGAATGATCAAAGAGATTATGTGTGTCGTTTCATTTAAGAAGTGGTGTGGCTCCCCGGTGGTTGGCTTCAAAGTGAGTCTTCAGATATTAGTCAAGAAAGTGTTTTTTTTTCTTTTGTCAAAGGATTGGAAATTGTTCAATATAATACACGAAGGCGTGTCTCAGATTCTTACTGAATAAACTCCTTCCTCCAGTGGAGTATTCTCGAATAAGACCGCCTGTTTTTTGTACCATCCAATTGACACCTACCCGGTTTGCCACTAAGGTATGATTTTTAAGAATGCAAAATGCAAATTTGATTCGTGGATTACCTCCAATCTGGTATGACATATTATTCCGATTATTATTATTCTAACATTTTGGAACAATTGAATGCAAAAATTCGCAAAAAGGTAATATAGCTGCGCTGTAGATTTTATATTTTGTAAATCTGCCATAGCTAAACAAACCACAACAGAGCCGATATCGATAAATTGGAGTATAGATTGAATAAGCAGTGCCATTAAGTCTATATAGCGATTATAATGAAAAATTTATTCATTTTACAACAATATGAATCCAATCTCAACCACGAGATCCCATACAAATCACAAAGAAGATTAAATTTAAACCGGTCTGTTTCCAATCAATTCCTGACTTGAAGTTTTGAATCTGAAAATTTGATCCAAAATGGAAAAACTTTTATTTCAGGATTTTTTTTCTAATTCCATCCAATTCAAGATAGCTCCCATACAAATCCATAGAATGTTTATCGATATTAACGTTCCGATTAAAATATCTCGTTCTGTTTTAACGAATTGTGAGAACATTATTTTTTTTGGAACTAGGTTGACGTCCTACCGACTAAAACCGCTCCCTGCGGGTTGGAGTAGTTTGTTATACCGTTCCGCCTACTACCACCCATTGGATCTATTGTACTCCATGAAATCAATAAAATTCAAAATAATATAAAATTAAATTCTTCGATGAAATTTAGCAGATTATCAAGCGATATATCTGTGGCCGTTGCAGCCTGTTTGTCTGTGCAGAAATGAGTTATTTTATTAGTTTTTGGAGCTTCACACTCAAATAGTATGTGTGGTGATGTGTCATTTCCCAACTAACAGAGTCTTCACTGTTCTGAGTTGACCGATGTATTTTCTTAGGGTAGCCATTAACCGGCCAAGAGCCTAAGCCATACCATGTGAGTCGCTTAATCTCCCTTTCTGTAATTGACCTCCCCATTCCTACCAAGTTTTGATTAAAAAGACGTTTGATGTTTGTCAACCCAGGTAAGGTACGCCAATATCGATATTTATCCATTGGCTTACAATTATTTAAAGCCTGCCGGATACAGCTGCTTGGTTTCGAGATTGTTCCGGTCCGGTCCCATTACCGTTCTCATTGTTCCCGCTCTCGACGTATCGTATGCCTTATCTATGTCCCGAGCACACACGTGCCCTGAGTCCCATAACAGCACTATTTTATTATTCACCACAGCACACCAGCATTATAGCGTGGTCAGTTCGTGTGGGAGCCGTTCTGCAATAGTATTTTGATTTTTGCCCATGACCACATGATGTCATCGGCATACCCCATGCACTGTAGAGGCACATGATAATTGTGACATCACATCATTTTATATTAACATTTATGAGGAGTTGATTGCTGATTGCTTAAGCCATTAGTATAGGGATTTCAGGATAGATTTGTTGAACTAAAAGATAATTTTCTTGACAATGAGCAATCCCATAATAAATTCACATGATAGCGAATCGGATTGGGTTCGCGAGTTATGGCCAAAAAAATGGCGCCGGTTTTCCAGTTGATCGGTTATCGACTTCGACTTTTTTCTTGATCTCTTGAAAAGTCAGGACACTATATTTATATAATACTATGTATTCTATGATAATATGAATTACTTACTATTTATATTCACATAATATCGCAGATAATATCGAAATTAAGATAACACCACAAAAAGTTAAATTTGTTTTGCTTTTCAAATATAATTATTACCCTTTTATTATATGATTATATGCATATATATAGGTGATATATAGGATAGGTGAAAATCAATATATACCTTTAATAAAAATGTATCTGCTATATTATATACAGTAAAATCTCAAAATTGAGTATTTCTATCATCCGGCCAATTGAAAAATCCGAACAGCGATTTTTGTGATCGACATTTTCCAAGCTTTTAGAAGAGTAAAGTTTAAGAAATTAATCTTTATCATGTATAAAACCAAAATCTGTCGATTCCTTGGATGTAGTGATCCGTGGGTGTAATGAATCGTCTCGCTTTTATTAACAAATTAGTCTTTATCACAAACAAAATCTATGGAATCCGTGATTGTGGTGACCCGTGGATGTAATGAACCCCCTCACGTTTCTCATATAAAAAAAACAGGTAATTTATATATAATATAATCAAGTTCATCGTCTGAGTTACCAATTTCTAATATTGCAAACAATCGGATCACTCTACCTATCAGTCCCATTTTCTTCAGTCCTGCAATGATGGTCTAAATGCTAGGTTTTACCGTAGAATAATAGCTAAATGAATGATACAAAATTATGAATATGAAATCGTTTATATTTTTATCTCGGTTTTATTTGAGGTCATTTATGTATTTATTTACTATATATGTTTTATATTTGTAGATTTTTATCTTATTTTGGTTTTATTTATATAAGAAATAATATCTATATAGATTTGTGTAATATTACTGTCGTACGACAATACCATACGACAATACTGAATAATAAAATATGAGCGCTGAAGGGGTTCAAATATGACAATAATAATAATAATAATAAAAATATGTAATTTATTTTATTATAAATAGGGACCGTATAACCCTGTTGGTGTATTCGCATCTTCTTAAAGATTGGTGATAACCATACAAAACATTACAGCAAAGGTTAAAGGGTATAGCAAGAGAAAACGAAAAAGTATTAACCAAAAGTAAAGGTTAAAATATTGTTAATATTTTATTTGAACTGCGTACTTCAAATTAATCTGCGGGAACTAAGGATGAAATAATTGATATCAACATTGGTTTTTTTTCGTTATTAAGACAGAATCGGTTTAGCGCCCGTAAAACCTCGGAATTCTGTCGTCGTGAGTCCGTATTACTTAACCAGGTGATGAACCTATGATGCATTGAATACATTTAAGTGATTTTGGGTGGCCAAACCTATAATAACAATATGTGGATTAATTTATGAAATTTTGAAAAATAAAAGGTAAACATAATTGAGAAAAAAGAAAACTTAAGTTGAAAAGTAACCGGCCCATATGTAAGAATTGTACTCTAGATACTTTAAATACTTTATAAAAAAATAGTCTTATAAATACTTTATAAACTAGTGGAAAATTTTCAGGATTAATGAATTACTTGGATCTTCTTAAAAAGCCAATGCGACTAGCCACCTTCTTTTAGCTGCAATAATTTATGTATTATTTATGTATAATTTATGTATATGTAAAATTATTTGACAAAGACATTCCCAAACTGAATAGGTCCTTAGATTGTGGAATAAGAGTATTATATTCATAATGATTAGGTCAACATTTATGGATCTTTAGTTTGAAAGCAAACATGGCTTTGTTTTAGTTGGATTAAATTCCACTAGTTTTATCCTTCGGAATTAGATATTGATTATAAATCTTTTGTTAGTTGAAGTAATCATCTCCTTCAAATACCAAAATGATAACGCAAGGCGGTTCATACGAAGAATGTAGCATACTATTGTCAGCACAACAGACGTGTAATGGGTTTTCTGTGTGCGATAAAAGATCATTAATAAAAGAGGGTGGGTGATAGAGCCGAACTCTGATTCTAACCCGGAATGGACTGAATAAAGTTCTGAATTAACTCCATCCACAGTACAACCTTAATATTTCTATTAGCTAAAAAGTTACCAATCCATTTACAAAATTTGTCTAACCCAAAAGAATGACTTTTCGATATTAATTCCTTATACCATACGCTGTCAAAGGCCTTAGTAATGTCTACTGGACATGCTTTATTTAAACCATTTATTTCATTGTAATTTTTGTAGTCTTTATAATTGTTTCATATCCCCCAAAAACCAGTACTGTAACTGTATATGATTTAGATTTTAGATCACCCATCATTACATTATTGATCTCTGTATATGTAGGTATACACTAGATGGAACAAATACAATAAGTTTTAGATAAAGAATATAATAAGGGTAGTTATGAAATACCATACATATATGGTTATATATTTATAAATAAAATGTGGACATTTATATTCCATACAGTTTTATACCATCCATAACAGTAACTTTGATATAAACTTGCCATTTATATAGTATAATAAATATAAATTAGGTTTTATCAGTTTATATGTATCGTATATGTCATCTCTATAAATACAAAAATTGATTTAATTGGATGTTACAGACAATAATGAAATATAATAAAATTATGAAAACTATAATATAACTTTTTCCGCTGTATTATCAAAAAAAAACGAAAAGAAGAAGTAAGGAAAGTAAGGCAATAAACTGTTGCTTTCAATATCATTAGAGAATATTGATGAAGCAATTGTTATATATTTTTGTTATTTAATTAGTTCCTTGAAGTATAACAATTCACATATACCTTTTATTTGGATGAAATAATAAATATTTTTCAAACTGGATATATATTCAAACTAACAGTAAATGCACGAATGCATTATAAACTTTTATAAGAATTTATTTTACTTGAGCCATACCCAATTCTGCTAGACCAAAAGCCGTACGTGTGATAATTGCCAATCAAATCCTTACTTTACTTAACTTTAACGAGTATACAACTTACAATTGGTTTTGGTGTGCATCAACAGCCTACTCCAACCTGATCTATTTACCGCCAACGCCCGTCAGCCGGAAACTACAAGATCCCGAAGGTCTGCTTCATTTTAATATTTCACACCTCCTCCGCGGTATTCCAACGCTCCTTGATCCACCTGACTTGCCGTCGAGCATTTTAGCGGTATACGATCCCCATCCATACCTACCACCTCAAGCAATCAATCTTGGTAAATCGAAAAATGTGGTGGTCGCCATACATTATATATAATTCACGGTCATAACGTTTACACCATCATCCATAAAAGCAATCCGGGATTGCACTTCCTCAGCTATATCATTATCACTGTTTATGCGGCATCCAAGGTACGTAAACCCGTCCGCGGAACAATTGTTACGCTTTGATGTTGTGCCATAAACCAATTATTATGTAATAATTTTTTCCTAATTACACTGTCGTCTGTGCCGTATAAATCAACTAACAAGTGATATGTTTCTACGTTGAAATCCCTACCCCCTACACTTTTCCATTATCTGTCGTATTACAGACAGTTGATAAGTTGTTGAGCGATTATCATATGGAATCCACATTAGTATTCATCAATGACTGCACCTCCCCATATTGTAAAAGTTGATATCCTTACAAAGAAGGGGGTGTTGTATAAATCCACTAGTTGCAGATCTTATCCTCCTGTACACATTTTTCATTTATGCTGTATACCGAAATATTTCCTGGTCATGGCACATTTTCTTATTTCGAAATAATTTGTGTTCAAAAGATCTTTTGGTTCGGCTTTCATGTCAGTTCGTGTGGCACATTACGTAATCGATTCCACATATCCTCACACTTGTTTTGTTGTTGATCCACACCTTTTCAACAACAACTAACTCCCCATTTTATCCTAACTAACAATTTATCCTCGTACTATTTGTTTTACTTGGCCATTTTTAAAAGTTTCCAAATTGAATCGTCTCGCAATGACTTTTTAGCGTTTTGTATACTAATACGATATCTGAACAAAGCTCTTACGAGATAATGACCAGAATCGATGTTAGGGCCTATTTCTTACATCCAGTATGTCGGATTCGTGACGACTGTCAATGAGCACGTGCAAGTCTATTTGGTTTATTTGATCTATTTGGCACACCATGATCCTTTGTATATGTTCTGGTGTTGAAAACGTGAGCTGACTATTATCATATTGTTTAATATTGTGTTACATCGAATAAACGTTGGGGCGCGTTATTATTGCTATATGTATCCAGTTTATGATACTCAATTGCCGCTCGGTATACGATTTCTCTACTCACCTGTGCATTAAAATCACCAAGCACAAAAATTATTGTCAAAACTGAGCGCTTGATTGTACATACGATTGAGCTTTTCGTAAAACATATACTTCGTGCCTGCATCTTTGTTTCTGTTGGGGCATGAACGTTTATAAATGTTACATTGAAAAATTTTCCATTTATCCGTGTAGTGTACAAAATCTTTCATCTATGGGGTTGAAATCAATGACCCATTCTTTCGCTTTACCCATTAATCACGTATTATTTCTACCGCTGTAGTAGAACTTGTATTCCTTACTGCGAATAAGATATTCTTTCCCAGCAACCATTTATCTTTTGCCGCTGTAATGTTCAGTTTAGCTTTCTTTCCAGTTATTTCGTTTCCCTTTTGCCCTGACCGAGGCACTTGTACGCGCTTGAGCAGGAACTCAGGAGCAGGAGCTCAACAGCGACTAGTTTGGGTCAGTACCTAGCCTATGGACTAGTCAGTACCTAGCCTATGGACCCCAATCCAAATCAACATTATTATTATCATTCAGTAAGTATTTTTTCAAATATTATTACAATGTATTATATAATAGTTTATGCGCATATCAAAAAGAAATAAAATTAAAAGCGTATATCAATAAATTAATTTAAAATAAATTATAATCGAATACAAAAAATGCAAAATTTAAATTAAAACCCTATTTTATTCATTTTCTTTTAATAAATTTTTACATAATACAATACAAAAACGTAATTTTTTTTAATTGAATTTAAATTTATTAATAATAAAAATATTAATATTTTATATTGTTAAATATAATGATATTCAAAATTGGAAAAGGTCATGTACAAAAAGCAAATTATAAAATAAATATATTCGTTGATTGTGAAAACAATAAAATCAAAAACAAAAAACAATATATTAATTATTTTTGAATAAAGAAATTGCCAATAAATATTTTAACTTTAACATACGTAATAAGTTTTTGATAAAATTTTTGGTAGATACTTGCACATACAAACTTACAGCATAAGACTTTATTTGTATATAGACATTTTAAAATGTTCATGATATATTTTTACCCTCTTTCAGCCCTTTTAGTATAATCTGGTCTTTTCTAATTAATTTACCCTATTTCCAGAAATGGTCTTCCGGCCTTAAAAATATCAATTTACGATAGATTTTATCACCTCCTCATTTAATAAAGAATTTTTGTGAATTACATTGGAACAGATTAGACAGAACAGAACAGACAGAACAGACAGATTGAATTTGCTGGATATTGCAAAGCAATTCGTAGTGCGTAAATGTCGCAATTTTCCCATTTCCAAACTGGTTTGTGAGATAGTACATTATGGTCTTTATGAAACCGAATTTTTCGCTTTGCTAACCATGTCTTTTACGTGAATCCCTACATTTAGTAGCTGGTCCAAAAAAGGTTACCCTAAATATTCTTAAAATCATTGAACCTTTTAACGTACATTTATAAGTAGTTAATCATGAATATCCTTTCGCATACTATGCGTGCACATTTATATTATATTGTTATTCTTAAAAGAACAATTGGAAATAAAGTATCAAATTCCTATTTATATAGTTTTACTAACTTGGTGATTGGTATGTATTTCGGTTGTGAATTGATAAACTGGCAAACTCGCAATGAATGTTTAAACTGTTGTTTTTGAAACAGAAATATAGAATATTGATGGGAAATTTACCGAGCAATGTAGAAAAATTTAAATAAAGGTATTTTTTATTTAATATTGTGTTGATTTATTTTTTACCAAGGAGCCCCATAAACCTAACAAACTGGCCCCACAAACCTAAGGGTCATACCCTCCTAACCAGAACTTCCACTCCTACGTTCCCGTCGATTTCATTGTGCGCATTAACCCAAATCAATGTGACCGCATTCTGGGTTGCTCACTCGTTGTGCCTTGAGTACATTACAGTGTCACGAATTAATCAAATGCCCCGTTTTTCAAACACGATATCACCTCTCTGCTGTCGATGGCTAAAAAGACTTCCATTCCGCTTACTCGATTGCATTGAATGTGGCCTAGGGCATAAATTAGGGCCATTATCTCCGCCTGGTTTCATGTTTTTCCCATGTGTTTTTGATTGCGCTTTGGGTTTGTTAAACCGTAAAGGTGCCACATTCTATCTCCCGAAGTGATTGGTGTCATCATTTCGTCCTGCTTTCCACTGCCCTCTCCAGCCGCGTTCTGGAGTTGTTTTTGCGCCCTCCTCTTCGACGCTCTGGTTCGCTGTCGCGGATGAGATGTCAAGTTGGATGGCGGTGGTTTTGCTATCTTCATAGCATTCAACGAAAGTAATAGATTCTACCCGCGGCGTCACTGGGGTATGCGTCCAAAGAGGGTGGACTCCCAGACACCGTCTTTTTTCCACCTGGGGCATTAAATACTAAGATCTTGTTCTCAATTAGCTGCATTCTAGGATCCATTACCGGTTGCCACCATGTGGAGGTGTAACTGACACTTGAGGACCATGGAATGAGAATCGCCATGAGCTAGAAGGCTTTAACTCTTTCCATCATCCCCTTTGCAACCATTACGTTCATTTAAACACAGAAAAAAATGGAAAAATCTTTATGGATTGGGCATTTTTTTCTACTTTTTATGCATTTCTCCTAATTTTTAGGCATTTTTCAAATATCCATAAAAATTAGAAAAAAGTACATAAAACGTAAGGGATTTCTATAATAGTTAAATATTCTGTATTGAAATCAATATTAATACTATATTCGAAATCTAAAATTTCACTTTCTGCTAATTTAGCCGCTACGTTTTTGGCATTAAATTGGGGGGGAATATAACATTTAGTGGTAGCCTGAAAAGATACGGTCTCATTAGCGACAACATTATGCTATAATTTCTTTTATAGACTATAAATTTAAAAACCAACGGTTAACTACATTAGCATTCGGACATTACCACAATGTGAAATTCTAGATCTCGAATCCAATATAAAATATAAACAAAATTAAGTCAACTCAAAAAAAACTATTGAATATTATTGTGATAAAATTTACAAATGTGAAATTATGTTTTTGTTTGTCCAAACATTCATCAATAAAGACCATTTTGTGGTTTGGCTAATGCAGTGATTAAGGCATGATTAAGAGAACTGCTGCTGCGGAAGTTCCAGAAACGCCGGAGTGACACTCGAAAACCTTTATTCCTGCGTATTCGAAACGGCTGACAAAACAGATTCTCAACCTAAACGAAACAAACGCTAGACTATAGTGATCGGATATTTAACTGGACACTATAATCTAACCGATATATACTTTATTTAATTGGGCTTACAACGGACGAATGGTTTAAGAGGTCGAAAACATCCTTTCTCTGTTGGTTTCATGCTTTTTGCTTTTTTTGCGTTGTCGGTACCTATACAAGTAACACTACCCGAGTATTAATCTCCACTTTTGATGAATTTTGTGGCGTTTTAGATGTTTCCAGTTATGGACAAAAGAAAAAAAACCTATATTCAAAGGTTAATTTAAAGAAAAATGGGAAATATTTGTGTTAACAATAAAGTGTGGCTACTATACAGGCAGAGCTGGACATTTTTTGTTGCCTCTTTTATTTTTAACCGCATGCTAAATGCAATACTGGAAAGAGAGTTCTCGAATTATATTTACATGTGTAGAATGAATTATAAGACTCCAAAACTAATATTTATCGAATCAATCGTCGCCATAAGCGTCCAACAACAAGTGCATCCCAAGTAAAAGATTATTAGTGTACCACTAGTCCAAATACTCAACAAGGGATATATTAGGACACATTAACAATTACGGAAAGAATTGAACATTATAACAAACGCAAAACGTAAAATATATACACATATTATATAATTATTACTGCATAAATTCAAAATTCTTTTCTTTTTTTTTTTTTTTATTTACATAATTTCAATATTCAATTGAATTCCATTCAATGCATACAGTCGTGGGTATTATTATATATCTTTATTATACCTTTGCAGCATCATTGTTAAAGTGCAACAAAGCAAAAATGGCAAAAAAAAATGTATAGAAACTTTCCACCTTGGTATAAAGTATAATGATAAATAAAATATTGATAAAATTGCATGTACATATACATAAATATACAAAAAAAAAATTGTATGTAAAGTATAATTTTTATGCTAAAATTAAAACTTTCTATTTAATTATTTATAATAATATGAGTATATCTGTCTGTATATATTAGGGTGATCGGATAGTTATAAGATTTCGGTGTTTGGGGCGAAAGTGGAAGAAAATTAGTGGTTTGAGAATCGAGGAAATTGTTGATCAACATTGGCCGACCATCAATCAGGAGCATTTGCATTCGATTTGAGAAATAAACAAAACAGGCGTTTGGGTACCCCACTTTACGAAAAAGATAAATTCCACCGATTCTTCACGCATAGAATTAATTGCTTTAACGGTACCATAATGAAAAATTTTTTTTATCACTTGTTTACTGCAGTTGAAAAACGAGACCTCTATAGGATACTCAAACGGGACAGTGGATATCGCCATAATGAATCGCCATCAAATACTGATAAAACACCAGGTTTACATCTAAAAAGAATTGCATTTTGTATATTTGTGTATGGACTACTCGAAGAATCTTTAAATATGGATTGGTTAAATCTATGTGAATGCAAACCTTGATTACTGTTAAGGATCAAAATAAATTGATGGACATCGGTTTGTTAAAAATTGTGTTTGAATTTAATATATAAATAAAATTAATTTTTCGCAATACAACCAACAATCTGGTTTTAGCGTCCAACAATAACAGCCTTCTGTTGTTAGTTTCTTAATTTGTGGCTTTTACGGTGTCGGTACTTAGCCGTACTACCAACCGCAAGGGGAAAATACAACTGTGTGTTAAAATTCAGAATCGAAAAATAACCGAAAACTTTCGATAAAATTTTAGGTTGGCATTCTTATCATTTACACCACAGAGTCATTTAATATACAATTAAAAAAAACGATACCATTTTCCGAACCCCCTAATATATATGCATATGTTGTAAAATAAATAATAATTTGGTAGTTATATACTTATGATAAATATGATTGATATGCAATTATACTCCCGCTGATTTTCGAAAAAACTGGTTTTAACTTTTTTATTTGCAGTCATCTTCAATCATATGGTTAGGTTGCGCTGCTGCAGCTGTATAACAATTGGCAAACATAAGATTATGATGTGTATGTATATATTAGAGACATGTCTGAGAGATATTTATTTTATTTCAAAAATTAAATATAACGATTAAGTTTTTTTTGAAATTACTAAAAATGTTACCGATTTTAATATAAATATGACATAATATAAACATGAAATGTCTGTCATAATAAAACAAAAAGGATATTCAACGATAAATGGCAATATAACACTTTACCGGCTGGTCACTTATCAGCAAACTGTAATTTAGACTATTTGCATATTTGTAAAAGTTCCTATGAACATGATCATATGGGGCCTATCGGTTTCCAGGATTCCTATGAACGTGACCAATTTTTGTTCTGGACTAACATAAGGGAACCTCGTGAACTGTCAAATATCAATTTAAATAAAATTTTGATATGTTGTTATACTCGAAAAATAAAAACATAGTTATTTTTAGGGCGTGAACTCCAAGATGGCGTCGAGAATGAAATTACGCCATAACCTATAAACATATACACCAAATGCATGGCAATTTGAAAAAAACCATCAATTTTGTACTTGGACAGCACATTTCATAGAAGGACCTTTATATGAAAGCGCCGAAATGGCGATTTAATTTAAGATGGCGGCTACCGGCCCTGTATGCATACATTCAATGCATTTTTTGTTCGATTTTGGATGAGTTCGATATTTTGTCGTGCTGTGAACATGAAAAACGGGGTTATTTTTCAATATTTTTTATAAAATCAATATATCACATTGGAAGATATATAAAATGTATAAAATAAAATGTAATTTGCTCATAGCGTTGTCAATTCAATAATCAGATTTACTTCCAACGAATTGACTTATCTGAAAAATAATTGTTTTTTGAAATCCAAAATATTTTAGCTGTTTTTCAATAAGTGGGCGAAAATAAATATGTATCATAACCTTGATTTACTTTGAATTTGGTTTGTAACTATATTAAACTTTGTCTAACATTTCCCAATAAAAATTTCCCATTTTACCGCGGAAATCGCTACGGATCATTGGAATCCAAACTTTAGTTTTTATGGCCTAGGTCGCTCAAACTTTTCCCGCGGGCAATTGAGGCGATTAAAAATTCGGTAAATAAAAAAAGTTCCGCCATGGGAATTAATTATTGCTAAATATCTAAAAGCGGAAAAGGTAATCAGACAAACAAACCTTTGTTTTTTGTTCTGGAACTAGGAACCGCGCCCAACCCGCGATTCTGTTTAAAAGGTGACTTTTTTTTTAACGGAATAACTTCGAAAGAGTCATATAATTATTTCCAGGTTCGAATTCAAAAAATAATCACTAACAGGTATTCTGTTGGAAAAGGTAACCAATTTATTAAGGTAAACAGAAAAAAAATTAGTTTTAATAGAAAATTAAAGCAAAAAATGATTCAATATTACTATTTCTTATTATTAATTAAAATTTATTCAAATACGATCATTTAATTTGAACAAAAAAAAACTATTAACACTTATTAACACTATTAACAATCCGCAGACATATTTATTTTAGTGACCTTTTTTATTTCGCCCAATTGATTCTCCTTTCGTACTTAAAGCCAAAAAAAAAATATGTCAAAAAAGTCATGTAACTGTCGTACGTCACTTTCTTCAGCAGAATCGCGGTTTTGACCTGGTGAGGTCAGGGGAAGCATTCAAAGTTTTTATTGAGGTTTTTTTTTTTAATTTTGTGTTTCCCTTCCATACAGTTAATTTAGTATGGAATTTATTAAAGTTTACTCTTAGCATTTGTGTCAAACATTTGGTGTTTGGTCAAAAAACATACAAAAGTATGTGAGTTAGTAGGTCAAGGCGCCAGCGAATTCAGCCCATTAGTAAAACACCATATGACCATATATAAGGGATTTTTGTATATGTATAACACAAAGGATATGTATATATAACTTTAATTATTACGTAAATAAAAAATTATTAATTTATTAAAATATGTATATGATTTATATAAAGTGTCAATAATTTTGTATATTAATTTTATTTTATTAAAATTTGAATATTGCAAAATAATATTATTATATTGATGATTTGAAGTTAAATACAAAAAAAATTTTTATAAACGTAATCGAATTTTGCTTGTAATTTATTATTATATACTACTCTAACCATTATTATTTCGGACACTTGCGCTATTTTATCCATGTGCTCGATTTTGCAATGAATTGTCATAAACCGAACTATGAATTTTATAAGATAAAAATAAAGACATATTTTAATAAACATGTTTTTCCGCTAATAATATCCCTAATAATTTTTCAACCCAAATAGAAAATCCCTTTAATTGTTTTCCAAAAGACAAAACGATTAAAATTGAGGAGTACTAAACAATTTTGGGTTAAGCGGCAATGGAATAATTTTATTTAGTGATGGATGTAAGCTTGACGGTATTGTTCCGATACTCGAGTAATTCACAAAATAAAATGAAGCATTCCATCGTGATTGTTTAAAATGCACTGTGAAATTTCCACCCATCGCCATGGCGTGGGGTTGTATGTCGGTAAAAGACGTCGGGAATTTACATTTCATTGAGCGTACGGTTAATTCCCAAAAGTATATTCATATATTAAGTATATTCATATATTGACTATACCTTTTGCCATCGACTATTAAATTATGTTCAATAGCCGTATACACATTTTAATAAAATGTTTCTCCACCACAAACCATTAAGAAAGCAACTAGGAACTGGTTGGAAGCCAAAGAAATCCTTTTAATCAGCGAGAGACATCTTCAAGTCCTGATTTAAGTACAATCGCGAATCATTGTGTTGAGGGCATTAATAAAGCGAAAGTTAAAAAATGATCCGAAGGTTACAATTGAAGGAGTGATGGATTTTGTCATTGAAACGTGGCACTCAATATAACATCGGATGTAATTATTTTTCAAATATTTTTTTATTAAAACAATAGCGTTATCCGTTATCTATATTAATTCTACTCTAAAACGTATTAACACTTTGGTATAGGTGATAATCCTCCATTGATAATTCTTACAAAAATTGTTAATCCACATGATTCGAGTGGTTTTAAATATTTTTTTGTTTAAATTAATACAAAATCAATACTATAATTAATTTAACATTTTTCACTTCACTTGACATCGTTCTTTTTTCAATCTCATTAAACCAGTGTATTCTAATAGCTTCAGTTGATTTTTCAAGAGTTTGTCTATGTTTAGCAGCAATTTTAGAAATTTCTTCAGCCATCATTGGGATTGTTAAATCTAGATGGATGTCATTGTTGCGAATGAATTATATGGTGCGTTTACTATACATCGTAGCATCGTAGTGATTTATTCTGGAAGCTTTGAATGATTTTCATGCTACTTTGTTTGGTACAACTCCAAAGTTGTACACCGTAGGTCCAAATTGGTTTTATTATTTGGTACATTTGTCTAAATTCGTTGTTCATTTCATCATTTTTCTTATTGACGTGTGCCTTCCAAGACGGACATAGTGTCGGATTCTCGTTACCGAATGGAACGCCCTACCAACTAAAACGTCACCCCGAGGTTTAAAGGCAGGTATACTGCCCCGTGTACTGCGATCAAGGTTGTTAAACTACATGTAGTTTTGATTTTTCTACATAAATGACATTAGAGTAGTTTTTATGTAAGTTTCATGTAGTTTTGAAAACTACGCGTAGTTCACTGATCATTTTTTTTTTTAAGAAATGTCAAAAATTCATTATAAATTCATTACGAAACAGAGAATATTTTTTTTTAGAAAGAAAATGTTTATTTTAATGATTTCTGCACGCAATGTTACTTCCCATGGCGATTTATTTTTCCGGGCAGATCATCCGTCGATTACAACTTTTTTTAATTAATTATAATAATTTTAATTAATATTTATGATAAAGACAAATAGGAATTATCTTCTAGTCATATTTAATGAAGGAATTGGATATGAATAAAATACTCTATAAGTTTCAATTTAATAGTTTTGCATCGTGTAATTTGATGTAGTTTTTGCTTCATTCAGTTGTTTCATTTGATGCGTTATTTGATACACATCACTTTATTCGACTTTATTTATTACACCCAATATTAGGTGCAGTTTAACAAACAATATTTGATAGTTTCTTAATCTGTGGCGGTACTTACTTAGGTACTTTTACGGTGTCGGTAATTAGCCACATGACCAACCGCGAGGGGAAAATACAACTCTGTGTTAAAATTCAGATTCGAAAAATATCCGAAAACACAAAACATATTTTATTTCTTCGGTATGATTCGAACCCACGACCCCAAAATTTCGTTAGAATTTTAGGATGGCATTTTTATCATTTACACCGCTGATTCATTGTCTCTATAATTATATAACTAAAACCATCTAAAACAATGAAATAAAAAATTAGTGGGAATTAAAAACTTATTATTTTAGCAACCGCAATTCGATCATACAAAATAATAATGGTTACAGTAGTATATTTTGCGATTAAGGTAATAATAATTTTTATAAAGAGGTGGTGTAAATTTTCCTTCAAAATGCATATATTCATGCACTTCTATATATATATACTTATATATTGCATTTATAATTATCGGGTTTATTTTTGCAAGTATCACATATTAATATATTCATAAAATTGTAGCGATGACATATGGAGACAGAGGGGTCAATCGCGTATTTATATATCGTCGTTTATATGAATAATTTTGTCGTATATATATAAATATATCTAAAAAACGAAGCCTATATAAAAGCATTTTGGGGGAATAAATACAGTTCAGTGCGTGAATGTTTGTTAAACTATTATATTATTAATAATAATATTGTAATTCTTTTTATTTTTTTTTCATTACAATTATTATAGAGACTTTGCCATAAAGAGCGAGTTGTTTTATAAAATAAAACAAAAGTATTTTATTAATATTTTTATTTTATTTTATATAATATACGAGTTGATTTTAAATATTCTTTTATTTTTTGTATGTTAAACAGAGAAGTGATCGCGGAAAGATACAAAAAAAAATAAATATAAATATTTTTTAAATTTTATCTATCGTTATTTAAAATCATAGTCGCAGTTATGGTTGAAAATTAAAAATTGTGATAAACATTTTTAGGTGGTTAAAATACATGTAATAGAAAGTTCGGGGGTGTTTTTTAATTTTTTTTTTATTAATTATTTGTTAAGTGAAATTGGATTTAAAAAAAAAAATTCATAAAAAATGGCAGCAACAGCAACAATACCTGCTGAATTACATTCAGCCGTATCGGCAAGCAGTTTATTTTATATGCTTCTATTACCAACATTCATATTATGGTTAGTTTATTGGAAATTATCTAGACGTCATATGACAGAATTAGCCAATAAATTACCGGGACCCGAAGGATATCCAATAATTGGCAGTCTATTCGATTTACTTGGATCATCGCACAGTAAGTTTTATCCTATTTTATTATAGATTAATGTATTTAAGAATTTAGACGGTTTTTATTGATTGCAAAACGAAAGGCCGTGTTATTGAAATAATTTTGTTTTTTTTTTTCAAATATAAATATATCTGTGGAAAAAACAGTGGAAAGTGAAAGTTTTCTCCAAATACTAAATGATTTGAAATTTTATATATGAAAGCTGAAATTAAATTCTAAAACCAAAATGCAAGAAAAAAATGCATACAATTTTCAAATCATTTATAAAATGTATAATAAAAAAAAAAAGAAAAAAGAAAATTGAAATTTAACAGGAAACGAAAAATAATAAAATTATTTTATATATATATAAGTACATAAATAAAATTGAATTCTTTACATATTTATATACACGCATTCATCATCGCATCGCATGCAAGTCCGGCCCTAACGAAGGTTGTAATCGCGCACAAAAAAAAACCGGGCTGTGGAAAAATCAACTGTTGAAAAATCAGTTAAATTAAACTATAAAAGGTGAATTTCCTTATGCGAGGTCACACACGATTTTCATTTGCGGATAAAATTTTTATTTTCTTTATATGTATTTTTGAAATTCCAATGGAATGCGTGTGTTAATAAATCTTTAAATGCTCGATAGCACAGGGAAACAGTTAAAGTTAATTTAACTCTCTAGTAAATTTGTCCGAGGGGAAAAAAATCACACGGGAAGAAATTTTATACAGGGATCGCCTTTTTTTCTCCCACATGTCGCATAAGGAAATCCGCCTTTAAATTACAATGATATCAACGTAATATTTATATATTCTGAACTAATCTAGAAAAATACGATTAATTAATTGAATATAACATTATTCGAACGAACCTATAAATACCCGAAAAACTTACCGTAGGGTAACAGTGTTTTTATAGTAATTAGTTAGCCAATGGGTTTATAATCACCGTTTATATACAGGTGTAATCGGCGTGTTTGTTTTATATTCTGACAAAGGGCTTGAAACGGTATCAAAACACCATTTAACATTTACCGTATTAACAGTTTTTATGTTCTTGATTTAATTGGTCGCACTGGCTGAGTGGGTAACAAGAGAAAGGTTTACAATGAAGGTACCGATGAGTTTGATTAGACTGGATTGGGCCAAAAACTTTTTTCATTATATGTTTTTAATTGTCAATGAATATTTAATCCTGGGGTCATTATGTCACTGCCCTAATTTGGTCCATATTCGTCCAATCATTGGCCCTGCTTAAAAACCAGTTAAAGGCCACCTTATTGATGGGTGTTGTCATAACTTCCCCAGGCAATGGAAACGATGAACCAATGATCCTAAGTCTGCTCCCTGCTAAAACTTCACATTTATTGAGAATGTATTCCGCAGTTTCCTCTTCCGTGTGGCAAAACCTACACGTATCGCGGCTAACGTGTTTCATGAGCTCTTAGATTATAGTGACCGGTTAAATAATGCTCTAATAGTTGCTTTAGCTAAACCATAAAATGGTCTAGGTTGAGCGCCCGAGTCAGCAGAGCTCCTTCTAGCGATGGCATCTGCCCTCTCGCTACCCTCTATTCCACTATGTCCGGGTATCCACCTTAGTGTCACTTGACATCTCTTTCAGTATCCCTAGACAGTCGAGCAAGAGCTTCGACCCTATCTTTCGGGATTTCACGGCCATAAGTGCTGCCTTGCTATCTGAATAGATATAGATCTGCTGGTTTGTATACCCCTGCCCCTGATGCATCTGATGCAAAGTTCTATATCATGGATTTCCGCTTGGAATACGGTGCTATAGCAATCCAGAGTTCCATTCTATAGCGATCCATTCTTGGATTAGCCCCATACCAGAACATAGGTTGGTCTTAGATCCATCCATATAGAATTTTAGTGGGAGTTTTCTGTGAACCTAATATTATTCCCCGTCCAATCTTGCCATTTGGGAAACACAACCGAGAAGTTTTTGTCGAAGTCATACGCCCTAGGAATGGCCTCTAGCAATAGCATGCCGAGAATTACATTATTTCTGATTTCATCAACTAGCTACTGGTGGTTCTTAACCACCCTCGCTATTCCTTCGGTAACCATAGTTGCGTGTACCATCTTTCTTGCCTTGTTCTTATTGAACAGATGGAGTGGTGGAAGATTTAAAATCGTCTGTAGCGCTTCTGTAGGTGTGGTGCGCATTGCTCCCGTAACCCCCAAACACGCCAATCTCTGAATTTTGTTTAATTTGACCTGTGCCGTTGTAGTTGGGCCTTTTTGCTCCATACTGATGAAGCATAGGTCAAAATTGGTCTTGTTATAAGCCTGTATAACCAGAGCGCTATATGGGGTAAGACCCCATGTTATTCTTCCTATTAAAGAGATAACGTTATATGGAGCAAAACACAAACCGGGTGTATACAAATTTGAAAATTAATAAATAATAAAAGATATTTAAAAAAATCGTATTAATAATTGATAAAAATATTTTTTATTTTAATCGTGTTTTGAGGTTGTGATGTCGGAGAAACGGTTCTATAATTGGTAAAATTAACACCATAATTACACTATAGAGTTTAAAAACCTGGGCCTGGGCTTATATTTTGTTGAGAAATATGCGGCTCCAGGATAACTTGTTAAAATAAAACGTAAATCTACCTCAAATATGTGGGGATGTGGAAATGACAATAAAAATTTAGGGGCGCTCAAACCCAAAACCGGACCCCCGAGAATGGTTAGGACCGGGTCTGATCGCATTTATATACATTTATGTCATTTAATTATATGAATATATATTATTATGATATATATCTTTCATCATATACGCACAAATTGAATATAATAATAAAAAGTGCAGCATTAAATCTTCCATCTATGTATGTGATATACGAATTTTTGTTTAAATTATTCAGATTTTTTTGACGGTACTTAAAAAAAATCCATATATATAAATAAAGCGAGAGATATAATTGCACACGTTTATATAAGTAATATAATAATTATATACGAAAATATTTTTCAAATAAAATATATATATAGGATCATTAATTATAATTTAACGTAACAACAATAAATTTTATCTTAATACATACGATGTTTAAATTATATTTAGAATATATACAAACAACAATAATAATAATAATAATAAATAAGCATGTGGTTAAAAAAAATATAGTGAATTTTATTTCTAATTTAATCAATATTAGGAGGAACTATTATTACACATCATATTCTAGATAGATAGATAGATATAGATATAAATTTAAATATGAATATATGAAAATATTTAGTATATATAAATAAAAAAAAAACATCAACAAGAATTGATTGGATCTTCCGTTTTAATGAAAATATTACAAAAAAAAGATTTTTGTGTGCATGTGATAGATATATAAGCATTCATATTCACAGACTATACACAAATATATGAAAATTACGACGACGCGTGATTTGTCCGCAAACCAACAAACCAAGTACAGGGTAATCTTTCGATCATATAAAAGATGATAAAAGTCATTAATGTTTTAGAAAAAAATATATAACTTAACATTTTTATATCACGTTAATAAAAACAGCGCTAGGTCAATACCAAGAGCAGAAAGAGTAGATAAAATTATAACCAATGCATTCCTAATAAAATTTTAATACAAAACGATGCGTTACACTATATAATAAGTTTAAAATCATTCCCAATTTTTCATCAATCTTTCAGATCTAAAATTTCAAGTTCATTGGTCAGAAACTGCTACCGCGGTATCTCTATAATAATCCCATAGATTTGACCCCGAACTCCCGCAGGAGTAGATCAGAAAAAACATTAATTCTTATAAAAGTTCAAGTTCGATTTTTGTTCAAGTTGCATTTGTTATACCAAAACTCTATATCCAAAATTAAAAAAAAATTCAAACCCGATTTGAAGATATATATTCGAGTAACGAAAAATTCGGAAAATTTGCAAGGGAGGGGTGATAGCAAGAAAAGGCCGGACATGCCTGATCTTCGAACGCGTAACCATTTCTGGAATAAAACCAAACGAGGTATTGTGAAGTATTGTGAAAGAAAACGAAAAAACTATTTTCTATTTTTGTAGATAAACCAAACATTATTACAGACCACCATTCATAATTTCACAACCTATTATAACTCTACTAAATAAAATGGTAAAGTAAAAGAGGTTAAATGTATAAATACCGTTACAAAATATATTACCTATCTAACAAAACCAATAAAAAACATGTAACTTCAATTTCGATTCTTATTCCGCATTCCTTATTCCGCATTTGGTAATTGGTATACACATAAAAAAGGTTTAGCATTTACATTGGCGATCATGAAGACGAATTCACACTATTTTCTACCAACAGTCGCTAGTCCTAGTGGCTATGTATATGGGCGCACATATCTCGACCTATCTTTCTATAGCTCGAGCTGAAAAGAGCATATAAACAATGCATTTAGCTCGAGCTAACCGGAGAGAACACACTATCGTAGCTCCATTAGTTTGCCCAAGCTAAATCGTTGGCTCGAGCTAACGACACTTATTTTTAATTTATTTTATTAATTTACCATTCTGTTATAATTTCAAATTTCGATAAATTCAAGTTCTAAAATACATACTTTTATATTTTGTCCTAAACAGATCTGTGAAAATTTTTAGCTCGTGCGATGTGCGGGCATATACGTAACCAGTATTTTAGGCATTTTTTGATATCACCTGCCGATACGCACTCTTCACCACCAGTTTTTTTTTGGTTGCTTGGGGGATGACGGATCACCACCAGTTAGTTTGATCTTAGAAGACCTTCTGCTGCAAAAATCCGAATTTCAATTTGTGGCACAATTGCTTTTTTTCAACTTTTCTACGAAGGCAATGAAGTTTCCAGATGTTAACCATTGCCACATCGAGACCATTTGTGAAGATTTGCCAATACCACACGACTTACCACGACCTTACTACGATAGTTATTTATAGCCTTATCGAAAATCTCAATATCACCCATTGTTTTATTATATTCGTGTATCGTTTGTGGATGCAAACTTTGACCATTTTTTTTCTTACGATCAAAAAGTTTGGCTTCGATGCATTGGTTAATGCTTGAAATGATTCGACAAAAGAGTAATCACCGCGATGTTATTCAATCATACCACCAGAACTTCACTTTCTTCATCAAATCAGTAATCCGGGCTAACACGATCTTTTTCTAACGTTGTTTGTTTTCATCTAGTTTTCATTCAGTTTTTTTGTCGAAGTGGTGTAATTAATAAAAATGCCAACCTAAAATTCTAACAAAATTTTGGGGTTGTGGTTTCGAATCCTACTGAAGGCATAAAATATGTTTTGTATTTTCGGTTATTTTTCGAAACTGAATTTTAACACAAGAGTTGTATTTTCGCTTTGCGATTGGTCGTCGGCTAATTACCGACACCGTTAAAACCACAAATTAAGAAACTTACATAAGGCTGTTGTAGGACGCTAAAACCGATTGTTAGTTGTAATGCGATAAATTTTTGTTTTGTTCTCTTTCGCTTTGGTCGTAACACAATACTCTATGTTTGGTGGGACTAGATTGCCGTCGTATATCGTGAGCTGTTAAAACCTGGTGAAACGGTTAATAGTGAACGCCAACGACAACTGATAAATTTGAATCATACGTTAATCGAAAAACGTCCAAAGACACGGTAAAGTGGTAGCTCAGCACTTGGATGATTTCGAACATATTTAACTACACATTGTAATAAATTACGTGTTTTCTGTAACAAAAACCCGTTAATTACTTATTTCTACACATACTATATCAAATTAAATTCAACCCAAGATGCAAGTAGGTTATTAAGCAATGCATAAAAGGAAAGAGGGCACAGTGGTAATTGCGTATGTAATAAAAGGTGAATAGGGTTAGGGTAGATATCCTTATAGATATGGATTTCAAAAAAACCTTTTACCAGATCATAACATCTTGAGTTTTTTTTATGTCATCGCCCAAATATTTATACAGAATCAATAATTATCAATATTATAACATATTTATTTATTTTTTTATTTATTAATTTTTTTTATTTGTATATTTTATATATAGGTGTATTTAAAGGTTTTACAGCAAAAGGTCAAGTTTATGGACCGGTTGCAAAATTATGGATTGGTCCAAAATTAACCGTATTTTTATGGGATCCACGTGATGTTGAAATTATTTTAAGTAGTCAAGTGTATATTGATAAATCACCCGAATATCGTTTCTTTAAACCATGGTTAGGTGATGGTTTATTAATTAGTACCGGTATGTAAATTCAAATTCAATCTACCCGAATGTGTATGTGTATATAAATAATATTCAAATGTTGTATGTTTTTTGTAAATTTTTATTTTTACATAGGTCATAAATGGCGTTCACATCGTAAATTAATTGCTCCAACATTTCATTTAAATGTATTAAAAAGTTTTATTGATTTATTTAATGAAAATTCACGTCAAGTTGTTAGTAAATTAAAACTTGAATCAAATAAAACATTTGATGCACACGATCATATGAGTGAAGCTACAGTAGAAATTTTATTAGGTAAGTGATTAATTTTTTTTTATATACAACTTATATAATAATTGCAATTGCATATATCATCATACCATATACATACGATATTATATTGAGTTTTCACTTTCATCATCACTGCACAACTTTGAACAAGTCTTATTTATTATAACCATAATTTTGTATTTTATGCATTTCTTTTTATTGAATATAATATAATATATGTATACGGAAGGAAAAGAACAACTAACTTACTTGTGTAAATAATTTTATTATATAAACTAAATGCAATTTTTAATACGTTTATTTGTATGATAAGTAGAATAAATTAATTTAATAAAAAATTGCATTTCTTTTGCTGACTGCGTATTTATAATTTATAAAGATATTGATATAAAAGAAACGAGTTATTTTATTTTTTATTATTATATAATTTTTACCTTTGCGAAATTTCTTTTCCCTTTTTTGTTTTCTTTTGTAAGAAGATGAAAATATTCACAGAAAAAATGTTGCTTCACTTAAGCAATACAGTTTTATACAAAATAACAATTGTTTTATAATCTTATTCAATAAATAAATATCAATATGCGCTTAATAAAAATGTATACAGTACACTCTCGGTTTTAGCAACTATTTATATTGTTCTTTTTCAACTTGTTGTCACAATCGAAAAGCTGCCACTGGCACGGAACTACATAATATTATTCAGAAATATGCAGCAAAGAGTACGGATCACATTTTACCTTATTAAACTTAAATTTGAGTATCGAATTGGAACATATATAAATAATTATTTCTTAAAAAAAACTGTAATATTAGTTTGCTTATAGTTGATGTACTATTAGAAGCATATTCCCTTATAGTAGGAAACACCTTTATCGCGTCAATAGGTAGAGAATACTATTTAGCATTTAGAACCAAGGCGGTTCGCGAAAAAATCAAGGGATTCTACCTACTAAATTTTCCGGAAAATTGATTTTTCTAAATTTTCCGAACTACAGCCATAGTTTTATTTTCAATTTTCATTTTTTTTGCACATGTTTGAAAGTTCAATAAATTTATGATATTTCATAGAAGAAAATTTGAAAATCACCCCATTGCGGTTCAAAAGATATAGCCGATTTTTCAAAAAGCGTTTTTATAACACATTTTGTCCCATTTTTGCTTACTGTATAATTATTTAATTTTTGTTTACAGTCTATCAAAACTGGGACTATATTCTAAGAACACTTTTTGCAAAAAAATCGGCAATGCCTTTTGAACCAATAGAGTGATTTCAAAATTTAAATAAAATTAATTTTTCGCATTACAACCAACAATTTGGTTTTAGCGTCCAACAACAGCCTTCTGTTGTTAGTTTCTTAATTTGTGGTTTTTACGGTGTCGGTAATTAGCGTACGACCAACCGCAAGGGGAAATATGCAATTCTGTGTTAAAATACAAATTCGAAAAATAACCGAAAACACAAAACATATTTTATGTCTTCAGTAGGATTCGAAACCACGACCACAACATTTTGTAAGAATTTTAGGTTTGGTATTTTTATCATTTACACCACAGAGTGAAAATATGTATACTTTTATGAAATTTCAGTAATTGATTGAATTTTCATATGCCATTGAGAATCAAAATCAAAATTTAATAAAAACCAGGGCCGTAATTCAACAAAAAAATCCAAATTTTGGAAAAATCGATTTTCCGGAAAATTTAGTAGGATGCGGCTCTGATTTTTTTTCCCATAAAATAACTATATAAATTAGAGATGTGCCTTTCGCAATATAACTTCTGTTTTACAATATCGTGAAATTTTTTCACGGATCGCCCTTGATGTATAAGAAAACTGTTTGGATTTTTTTCAAATTCTGTGGTATATCTTTATTTACGGACATAGTGTCGGACTCTTGTTACCGAATGTAACGTCCTACTGAATAAAACCTCACCCTGGAGGTTAAGAGGGCGGGTATACCGCTCCGTGTACTCCGTGCGACCCATAGGATCTATTGTAATCCTCGAATATAATTATCACGTATTTAAAATTGTTAATTTGTCTCGAAGATATGAGACTGCCAGACTAGGGCATTTACGTTTGATTTGATTTCTGATTCAACATGCTCACCTGTCGCAGACTGAGAACCCCCATAATCAAGAATCAGAAGCAAGCATTTCGGTATCTGAAATATCAGACGCCGTATCTTGGATAGAACTATACAGTACAGTTGCTTCATATGATTTGTGAAGATACACATCATAATTTTCGGCATTTTGTTTTACTGGAGTCCATTTACTCTTAGACTTGTAGTTGAGGATTGGTTAGTAAGTCATTAGAAGACCGCCTTTCTAGGGTAAATCTAATACTCCCAGGGGGCGCCCGGTGTCTTGGAGCTGGAAGTTCTTATAGCATTGCTCCCCGTAGACCTTTCTGATATGGGTGTCACTATCAGCATAGGCCTTCGGTTCATTGCAACCTAAGCTCTCGCACCACGTCAAGGTGACTTCGGAACGAGAGGCTATCTTTATCTGTATATTTATTGTTTCAAACTCTTTCATTACATCTATATACTATATAGTGAAGAGTCGTTTACCAATATAATTTTAGTTAAAAGGGCATTTCTGTAATCCAATTTTGTTAAACGAATTATATTTTGATCAATTGCTTGAACCATTTGTATTAAGTATGGAATATAACTAAATAACTATATAATATTTCTATCTTCTATGGTCAAAACACAGCGGATGACTCTGAACATTATCTAATATTAATAAAGTTTTGGCGCGTAAATTATCTTAACTTCCATAAACTTGAGTACCTCTTTAACGAAATATTTGTGAATCCATTCTTTGAATCTGGTGTTGAGTCATCCATGCGGATTTTGAATTTCTATAAATTATAGACGCAGACTTACATTATTCATAAAAAGTGGTCATTTTGATTTTCCAATTATAAGTATAGCGTTGTTAGTTTTTATGAACCGGGATTAGAATAGCATAAAACGGTGACTCGTTCTTTACCAATTTTCTCGGCTGGGTGCCGTTTTTTCATTTGCAGCCACTAAAATATATCTGGTAATGATTTCCAATTTAGTCCAGTAATATACTTGATCTTTTTATTAGGACCAAATTCATTCATTTTCTTTTTTAAACATTCTTTGAACGGTTCAACATCTTTAGGGTTATTTGATAATTATTCACCACAAACTTTCATCAATCTTAATCGGTATCTGTTTTTAAATTCGTCGTTAGCCATCCCGAACTGGCCGTAAATTCCACTAAACCTGTTTTATATTTAGTTTTAATAAATCCATAGAGCTTTTGTATACGTAACTGATTTCCGTCGCTACACTGACGCATCTGCGGTTCGCTGCTGTAGAAACCGCAAACCTGTTTTATATTTAGTTTTAATAAATCCATAGAGCTTTTGTATACGTAAATGATTTCCGTCGCTACACTGACGCATCTGCGGTTCGCTGCTGTAGAAACCGCATTTGTATAATGGTCTTGATCCAACTCAGGATATTCCGCTTTGTTCAAAGTAGTTGAATACGCTTTTACCACAAAATAGACAATAAAAAAAAGGCGATTTCGAAGAAATTTAATGTGTATGTACATTTCTTCGGAAACCGCGCGTAGAATGGCAATAACAAGGGTGAGGTCCAAAAAAGCAAAATCACAAACAATAATTTCTGTATAGAATGTAATTTAGAAAATACGAAGCCATTGCAACTTTTAGTTGACAAACTATCGATTCTCCATAGAAAAAAATGTTGTGTTACTGGCGAATTACTGGCGATAATTGACACAATCGAATGTTGCCAAAAATGAGAGTCTACTGCGTATTTGGAATATCGAATCGATATGATGATGATGATGATGCGAAATGATATGATAAAATGTGTTAAATTGAAATTGAACAACGTACCATAAAAATCAATAAAATTATAATACAAATAATCATTTTATTTTATAATCATCTTTCTTTTTACCTCTATATCTTTCTAATATACATTTTTTTTTATTTGCTTAAGATGTAATTACGGGAAATAAGTGCATATAACATTGTAAAAAACTAACTATAATTTAACTACTATATATACTATACATAGATATGATCATTAGTTGCAATAAATGCATAAAATTATTGCAGTATGCATATAAAATGTATTTTTTTTTTGTTTGCTTTAAATTGCATATGAGAAAATTTTGCATTATTTATACTTACACTTTCATTTTCATATTTATTTTTGTCTGTGTTTTTTAATATAAAAAGATATGTTTGATTCAATAAAATACATAATTGATAAAGAAAAAGTGATGTTTATTCGGTCCATTGACGGGCGATATTTAGCAAGTTTTTCAATTGCATCTATTTATAATTGCAAAGTTTTCATTAACGTTTGATTCAATATAGATAATTTTAAAGAAATAACTAAAATTTCTAACGAAAATGTTGCTAAATCCGCAGCCCGCTTGAGCCCCGATTCAATTGAAATGTGACTTTTTTTTCAATACGTGACTTCGAAGGAGTCATAATAATTGTAAGTTCATTCGAATAAAGACGGCTTTACAATTCGTAGTACGAACATTTTATTTTTCATATCAAATTTCGTTCCTTGGGGTTTCTGTACACTCGACTACGGTATGAATTTATTTTAACTTTTTACTTGAACCCCCGTCATACATTCAAACAAACGTCAATTTATATTGGATATACTATCATTTATTTTCCATATACGTTAAAAGAATAGCTCTAACATAAAATAATATGTTAATCTTTGCTTGTAAATCGAGTGAGGGAAATTACACTTGAATGCGGTTACTTTCGTTTCATTTGTAGGGCCGCCTCAATTCACTGGCATTCTGATTTGTCAAAATATGCCAACAAAGTAATGTCATCGACTTACTTTTCTACAGAATGGCGGTTCTAGTCGATTTCTCTGGTGATCACGCTGCTTTAACATCACATTTCGTAATTATAATTTGCCAAATTATCACAGCTTTCGGAGAAACATTTTAGTAAATTTTTGGTAAAATTGGGAAATGGGGTCAGTTTTCCGAAGAATCGTAAATAATAAGAAAATATTTTCAACTGCTTTCAAAAATTGATTTAAAAACTATTATCGAAAGTTCAAGGTATATAGCTAACAAATTGTTTGTAAAGATATACAATTTTTTAAAATGAATTAAACAAATACATGGAAAGAATAATGTCTGTATTATTATCATTATTTGTAAATTTATAAGCCTGTAAAAGTGAAATAACTTCTATAAAATATCCATCGAACGGAAAAAAAATACAAGAGACATAAAATTTTTCAAAACTTGTCGCTCAAGTCTCGGATGTGTCATAAAAAGTCACAGGCAATCCTAGTGTCGCGGCTTATAAGACTTGTTAAGAGATTTAACAGATAACCGATTTCTATTGATTGATTTTAAAAAAAGCTGCAGTTTCTAAGACGAGACTGAAACTTTGCTTTAAATGTGAACAAAACTGGTTTATATTATGTTTTATATTTCTGATTTATAGATCCACGTGTTTTCTAGAGTATACTTCTTACATATGGGCCGATGCACCGCAATTACCAATTACTATACAGTTTTGTGAGAAGATCCAAAAACGTGCGTTTTTGCGCTGATTAGAAATGAAAACAAATTCCATTGATTTATTGAATCAGATTCATTATATGTTATGCGCATTTTATAAATATTACTACCATAAAGGTTCCAATTAAATTTTCAAATTAATTCCTGATCCTATTAATTTCTCCTATAATTCAAGAGAATTTTGGCAAATTTTTAATCTATATCTATCAATATTTTTCGAACCAACCGATTTGGAAATTCATTGTTCCCGCCAACATGAATACAATGGAACAATGGAGTGGTAAGATCCCAAAAGTGAAATCTCTTAAGTGATTCCTCTAGGTATCAGTTCAATAATTCTCCTGTTCTTTTTGGATTAATATTATAGAATTTTCTTACGGTTTAAAGCTACCTTAGACGGTATTAGAGTTGTTCTTAACTTTTATGTTGGTATATAATTCCTATCTATAACAGGAATTTCTGACCATTAGGAAAATTGGATACTGTATTTGAAATACAATTGAGAATTATATAAAATGAAAAATATATACTTTATTTCTAGTGTACAAACCTAAAAGCATTAAAATAAAACATATTAAATCAGAAATTGCTTGAAGGTCAATTTCAAAAACCCGTACGAATTAATATATGCCGTCATTGTTTGAGACCTGAACAAAAGAACAGAACTTTAAAAAAAAAGTCGGTTCCTTCATTTTTTTTTGTTTTTTTTTTTTGGTGTTGAAAAATGTTCGGTGAAAAATTGAAGTGAAACAATTGTATATTTTTTTGTTCGGTTTTTATTTTATATCATGAAATTCAAAATAACACATACACGTATAAAATATATGAACGATGAAAAAATTATTCTAAAAATATATACATAAAAAGGAAAAAAAAGAATAACCTTACGTTCACAATCAAAAGAACTTCACTTTTCAATTTAACATATCAAAGTTAAATATATGGAAATGTATATAAGCTTTCACAATAAAATTTTTCTTAAGAATATCACTTTTCAACATGAAAAAGTTAACTAACTTTTAACTTTGATATTCTTTTTATATATTCTTGACTGCGGTGTTAGCTGTTAAAATCATTAGCTTTCAAATGAATTCATTTTGTTTATTTATATTATATTTATTATTATTACGTATATATTATCATTCCTATGTATATTATTATTTTATACCAAATTATAAAAACACAAATTATAATTATTAAAATTTCAATATTATCAACACATTATTATTACTTTATTTACATAAAACAAAATTACAAAATTAAATTAAAAAATATTAATTTATTATAGATATTGTGAGGTTAGTTTAAAAAAAAATATTGAAAATTACTTTTAATTGTGAAAGCTTTTTTTTGATGTTGAAAAGTGAAATTGATATTCTTGTCTTGAAAAGTGAAGTTCTTTTGATTGTGAACGTAAGGTAACAAACAAAACAAAAATTGGGTTCTTTGATTCGCACCGTCGATTTTAACGGAGTAGAAAAATGAGTCTGAACTGAAATAACCGAACACACATTTTATCAAACAATCATCTACTCTCTTTTGGTTCTGTTTTTTATAAAGTTCTGAACAGCCAAACAAGTGATTTTTTTAAAGTTCTGATTTTTTTTCTGTTCGGTTGTTACTCGGTTTTAGTCAAACAATGATGGCAATAGATTAACTTGTGAACGGAGTAACTTGTTTTTGCCATAACGCCCTACATGCGTGCACACTTTCGTTTTGCTTTCAGAAAATGTTGTATGAATAATGAATTTTTTCAAAAAAATTCACTCACCCACCATCATGAATAGTCACTGAAAAGCCTTAAGGATATTATCATGATGATATTATCCAAATGGGATGATATGCCAAAAGCAAGATACACAGAATTATACCTAATTTATGGAAAAAATCTATGAATATTAAATAATCCGATTTTACGATTTTCTTTTTGAACGAATCGGGCGATTTCAAAATTCTCTTTTGTGAAATATCAGAAATTTATTGAGAAACCCAGAGCTGTGTACTTCTATAAATTAAAAATCGATTTTCACGAAAATTTAGTATTGCGTTACCATAGATTTCTTTCCATAAGTTAACTAATTATATAATATGTTCATTTGGGATATCGCACATCATATTGTCAATATCGTAAACTATTTTCGGTTACCATCCCTATACAAACCGTATGAAAAAGGTGCCAGAACCGATTCATATTTTACGATTCTTTCAGGGGAATAAAAAGGAATTAGTCGGCACCTCACTTTAGAATTAATCAAGTGATACTCCGATGGACAGACATACTTTTTTTTCCTTGTCCGAATCCCAAATGTTACAAACGTTAGGGTACAACCCCGTATATCCAGCACTTCAAATGAGTATAAAAACTCCTCAAATTTGTATTCATTAAAAATTTTCTTTTCTGTCTAATTACAAAAAAAAAACACTAAACTATAAAATATTCTTAATTTTTTTTAGAAACGGCAATGGGTGTATCGAAAACAACACAAGATCAATCAGGATATGATTATGCAATGGCCGTTATGCAAATGTGTGATATTATTCATGCACGTCATCGTAATTTCTTATTGCGAGCCAATTGGATATTTAATTTAACACAATACGCCCAAAAACAAGTGAAATTAATCCAAACCATACATGGTTTAACAAAAAAAGTTATAATTAATAAAAAAGAGGCATTTAAACAAGGTGCCCGTGGTTCACTGGCCGAAACATCCATTAAGACCATCAATAGTAGTAATGATAGATATGGCACGTCATCATCATCGTCAAAAACAACATCAGTTGAAGGTTTATCATTTGGTCAATCAGCTGGATTAAAAGATGATTTAGATATTGAATATGTTGAAGACAATACCAATAATAATAATAATAATGATAATGCTAATGCTAATTTCAATATAGATACGGATAATAATAATGATATTGGTGAGAAAAAACGTTTAGCATTTTTAGATTTACTATTGGAAAGTGCACAAAATGGTGCACTAATATCGGACATGGAAATTAAGGAACAAGTTGATACGATAATGTTTGAGGGACATGATACAACGGCTGCCGGTAGTTCATTTTTCTTATCGCTAATGGGTATCCATAAAGAGGTACAGGAACGTGTTTATCAAGAATTATATGAAATATTTGGTGATAGTGATCGACCGGCAACCTTTCAAGATACCTTAGAAATGAAATATTTAGAACGCTGTTTAATGGAAACATTAAGATTATATCCACCGGTACCGTTAATTGCACGTCAACTCAAAGAAGACATTAAATTGGCATCCGGTGATTATGTTGTACCGGCCGGTTGTACCGTTGTCGTCGGTACATACATGTTACATAGAAATCCCGATATTTATCCGAATCCAACGAAATTCGATCCAGATAATTTTTTGCCAGAACGACAGGCAACCAGACATTACTATGGATTTGTACCATTTTCGGCGGGTCCAAGAAGTTGCGTTGGTATGTTTTTTTTGTTTGTTTTGTTTTTTTTTTTGTTTTTAACCCTAGGATGTATAACTAAAATTTTTACAGTTTTGCATGAACAACGGGTATATGGTATTTATACCCGCAGAGATGAAATGTTACTTTTTTATTTCTTAATAGTTATAATTAACCCGGGCTAGTTACGTTTTCTAGCTATTACTTTCAAACGCTGCACATTTGGTAATTGTATTCCAAACCGTTTTCAAGATAATCCCAAATAACCCATTTTGGAATAAAAAAAACAGGTCTTCCGGGAGGTTAATCATAGATAATCACTTCAAACCTAAATAAGTTTAGAATTACTAAATGATGATAAATCGATTGGTAATACAATTTTACATCGATTTACGGATCTGAACATTATTTTGGGCATCGTCTGGTTCCTCCTCGGACCTTAATAATGAGTATTACCTTAAAACAAAGCAAACCAAAATCCATTTTTTTTAATAAAAAAATAAATCAAATAAACTTCATGTGCAAATTGACCATTCAAAATGTTGTATATTTTTGTTTAATCGTGAATAGCTTCGAAACTCTGAGAGATAGCGTATCGAAATGTATGCGTCAAACGAAAGCTAATTAATAATGTTGCAAGTTTTTAAGCATGTTGGACGGAAAGTTTCACAGGTGGCCTTTTCAAGTTTTCGAGTACCTTTAGAGAACAAAAAATAAGATTTATATTCTACGCATGTTTCTTTAAATATCTCAAGAACCGGTTGTCCGATCTACGTCGTTTTGCATTTAAATTAAAAGTAATTTAATGCTAATGGTAATAGTATACCGGTTTTTCAATGGCTACGCCGATTTTATGCGCTGCTTTTAGCCCAAGCCTCGAGCTATCGTTCTCCAGCTCCAGCTGAAGTTTGGCATAAACAATTCAGTTTGAACTTCATGCTTATGCTAACTGGCCAATTACCAATTACCAGATAATTGCTCCGGGATTGCGAAAAACTAGAATCTAGAAAAATCAGTTTTTTTTTCCTTTAATTCCGCAACGGAGCCGAATCGACCAAAATGTTTGGTAATGTTTTCAACTCCAAATCGCCCACAGATGGTAAAACCGATGCATTGTGGTCTGGCCCTGGTACATCCTGAATAATAAAATTAATTTTTAATCATCAAGGGTGTATACGCAATGCATCGAAAATGCAAATCGGCGATGTTTGGTAAAAACAAGAATTGCCGAGACTGGCTGACAACTTGTTTGCAAGTCAATTACAAATTTTTCAGAATGGAATATTCGAAGATGTGACCGCAAAGGACATAAGACCATTTTGTGGTTTAGCTAAACCAACTATTAGAGCAAGAATGAAGGAACTACCGCTATGAGAGTCCCAGACACACTGGAATGACACCGATGGCTGCAGGCATTCTAAGCTCTTTATTCAGGCTTATTCAAAAGGACTGACGGAACAAATTCTCGGCCATTTATTGTATTTGTCTTATTGCCTATAGTATTTGTCTTATTGCCGGTTCTCGGCAATAAGACAAATACTAGATTAGTACGCGGATATTTAACCGGTCACTATAATCTAAGAGCTCATCTATACAGGATGAAAATCGTAAGCTGCGATCGATACGTGTAGGTTGTGCCACACGGAAAAGGAAACTACAGAACACATTCTATGCGAATGTGAAGCTTTAGCAAGGAGCAGACTTTCGATCATTGGGTCATCATTTCCATTGCCTGATAAAGTTATATGTCCATACCCATCAATAAATTGGCCAGATTTTCGAGCAGGGCCAACGAATGGATGAATATGGAATAAATCAGGGCAGTAACACAACGACCCCAGGGGTCAAGTGTTTAGGAGATGGACGACCCAACCCAATACAAATAATTCTAATTCTAAAAAAAATTAAATTTTTACATCACTTTTAAAAACAAATGCTATATTAATATACCCATTTATGCATCCTATCCTACAGCGGGTTAAATTTACTGATTTATTTGAATTATTATATTAAAATTTCTATTGAAAAATTGTTTTGTTTCCAGGTCGTAAATATGCAATGTTAAAATTAAAAATATTATTATCGACAATTTTGCGAAATTTTGCAGTACATTCTGACCTAACCGAAGAGGATTTCAAATTACAAGGTGACATTATATTAAAACGTGAAGAAGGATTTATGGTACAGCTGGAACCTCGTAAACAACATAATAATAACAATAATGCTATGAAAGTGTAATAAAATTATAAGTCATTTGTTATGTGTGTTTAATAAATTATCTCCACCACCATCGCGCGTCCTTTTTATTTCAAAAAAATTCTTTATCGTATCGTTTCGTTTCGCTATATGCAATACGAAAATTAAATTTGTTAAATATAAATATATAAAATATGTAAATAGGTAATTATATAATTAATAAAATTAAAAATATCGTCGTTTTTTTTTAAGCAAAACAAAAAAATAAGTCTATTCTATAAATGCAAAAAGAACAGAAAATTAAAAAAAAAAAACAAATTAATAATAATCAAATATTAAGATATTCTGGAAGATTCTATAAATATATATATAAATTATTTCAATATTAACATCTGCTCGCTCTATATATAAGAAATTTCTAGCAATGCAATGGAATTTCTATTGAGTTTTATCAAATATAATAATTAATTGTTTAATTTTTTTTGTTAATTGGTGTAAGTATTTTTTTTAAATAAGAAGAAAATTATGATGAATTTTTTTTCTATTATTATATAAATTATATAAAATTTTTTAAATAATAAAATGGGAAATTTTATTTGTTATTGTAAATATTAAATAATAATAAATTTTAATTATAAATATATATATATATTAAAAAGTTAAATAATTTGTTTTTTTAGATTATATGATAAAAATTGCAAATAAATATTAAAAAATTAAATAAAAACGACTTTCGAAATATTCTTTTAAGTTTTTTTTTTTCATCGTAAAAATAATATATATTTTAGTAATGTGAATATGATCCAAGGACTTTATTGATAGTACAAAAGAAAATGTACTTGGACTATATAAAATAATGCTTATGAGAAAATAAAGAATGGCATTCGAACCGCGGTAAATCACGGTCACTCGGTTATTTATTTATTTAATTTTAATAACATTAAATACTAATGAATAAATTTAAATATATAAAAAATAACATTAAACATACCTACCATTTAACAATAATTTGTAACGATTAACATAAACATTTTATAGCAACTGTGATTATGTTGCCCGTTGCAAAAAAATTGCCTTAAAGGCTATACTCTTTTTATATTATATTATCCAATAAAAATGCATTGCAAGCATTGTGTAATGTATCAATAAAGAATCCGTTGACTATAAACCGACCGGTCTATTTAAGAACGAACAAGTGCAAAAAAACAATGCCATATAATACAATATATGGTTCAGTCAATTCACAGGATTCGCCAAAAAATTAAACACAAAAACCATGTTGTTCGATTTACAATAAAATCAAGTTGAAATTTAAAATTTAATTTACGGTCGATATCCAGGTCGACTCCAAGCTCAAGTGTTTTGTAATTTTTATGTAAAATATAGTACCATTAATATGCCACTCCGACCATTTGTTTCCATTGAAACATTGCTGGCTTTATTGCCTGAACCTATTTATTGTAAAGACCACAATGAATACTATAATAGGGATGGTGCTGAACAATACGTGGCACCAGAAGGTGCCCAATCATTTATGGGCACAGGAAGGTTCGGGAACTGATCAAAGGAATTAGGAAAATGAAAAATTCAAATTCGCATTATATTTTTTTTTTTAAGAATGGAATCAAGAGAGGAATCAAGTAAATGTATCACAAATCTCGCATAGATAATGGAGCACTCCCTATGAAGTGAGATCGGAAACGATAACAATCTTCACGCATGGATCTATGAAAAATGCCCGTTTCAGGGCGCGCTTTTATTCAAATAAGAAGCTTGGCTTGACCCCCGACGGAGATTATGACCCTAATACATGCAATAGATCAGATTCAATGCAGTCGAGTGAGCGGAAAGGGAATCCTTTTTTAGCCATCGACAGTATAGCGGTGATATCGTGTATGAAAGGCGATACATTTGATTCATCCCTTGCACTAGAATGTGAGCATAGGCTCAACGAATGTTTGTCCAAGAAGGCGGTTACATTGATTTGTGTTACGGGGTACAATTTAATCGACAGGAACGTACACGGCAGACGCACTGGCTAATAGGGGTACGTCCCCTAGGTTTATGGTGGGGCCAGAACCGTGCACTGCAATTAGTATAGAGTACGGCGAAGGAGCTATTCGATAAGTGGATTATTTCCGAATATCAGGAAGTAAAAGAACTCAGACCATCTAAGATAACACTTGGAATGAGAGTATGAGACAGCAATAAGGCGAGGTTCTCGGCATGACACAAGGAACTCTTAGAAAATTGGTGGCTTTCACAACTGGACATTGGAGCCTTCAGGAGCCATGTTTTGGGGATGAATGTTCCCAAGGATGATATTCGCAGACTCTCTATTGAGGATGACGGAACGGTTGCACGAAACATTGTGTGTAATTGTCGGGCTTTAGAGAGCATATGGTTGAGGGTGGCCGGTTCGCCCGTTTCTTTCCGAGGAAGAGTTGAGTTGGATTCCCTTCAAAGCGATGCTTGAAATAGGGAGGGACACTATATTCGGGAGACCGGAGTGGCAAGTCGGGCAGGTCTAAATCGGAAATTTCGAAAAGGGATCCACATGCGGTCTGATTCGAAAATACCGCAACCGAAGAAGGGGTTTTAGTCAGTACAAATCTGACATTAGTCTTCGGGTAATTTTTTGAAGATTTCCCCTCCTTCGTTTAAAAATGATTTCGCCCATTCAACAAATCTATGACTAAAACCAATTGTCAATAATTTCGACAGTAGGAACGAGTGCCATAATTTAACAAAAGCTTCTGTGAAATCCGTAGAAATACAATCAACTTGGGATCTATTAGCAAATTGCTACAAATAATAAGTAACAAAATCCCCCAAATTTGTCGTCGTGGATCTACCACTAACGAAGCCGTGTTATTCTGGGCAAATAATGAACTTCACATTAAATGATATAATATCCTTCACAATACTTTAAAAAACCTTCGGAATAGGAGATACTCTGGCAGCTATGGCCGATAATTAGTTACCTCACCTCTACTTCTTCCTCTTCTACATACATACATACTTCTTATATATAGAAATAAATGTAAGACGTTTTCCACGCAATAAATGTAAGACGTTTTCCACGCACCATAAATGAATGATTTATTATATAGGATCGGTAACGGTAACGCAATAATGCCAACGCACTCTTTCAAAACAATCGAAGGTTCAGATGTCAGCCTAACTTTGTATTTCCTAATCGACTTTTCAACATCACACACGCAAATGCATAAATTTAATACCATTTAAATAATCAAAAGTTTCAATTCCTTTTAGTTCCCGAATGTCACCTTCAATGGTAAGAAAACTGTAATGTTTTTTGAATTCTTCAGTAAGTCGTAACGCCATTTGATAAGAACCACCGCAATGAGAGACATCGAAGTTTATCATCTACCAAAATTATTATAAGAAGAAATAATGGACGAAATCGATAAAGAATTCGCATTGATATGAGAAAATGTACAAGTAGAAAAACTTAAACAAGTTTATAACAAATACAGAAAATATTGCAATAGAAAATCAAGATGTGTAAAAGGTTTACGCATATCCCATCATACTTGTGCATGCACATACTTACTTACTTACTTTAACGCGCCTACAACCTACAACCGGGCCTATTTACCGTCAATGTCCGCCAGCCGGAAACGCCTAGCGCACGAAGGTGGGGTTCGAATTCATCTCTTCACCTACCCCGCGATCTTCCAACGCTGCTCCTTGATCCACCTGAATTGCTGTCCCGCATTTTTAACGGTATACAATCGCCATCCATACGTACCACCTCATGACCAAACCACCTCAAGCGACCAATCTTGATAAAGCGTGCATGCACATACGTAAGACAAAAGGACGATAAATAAACCGCTTTAAAGCCAAGAGTAAACCTACAATACGGAAGCATGAACGCGTTCTACATGCCGAATATAAAAACCCGGCAACAACATACGCAGATATAGTAAAAGGACTAACAATTAAACAATATTATTGAAGAAAACCCTGTGAAATAAATAAATTGTTCATTCGTAGCGGGTTCCAATTTGTGAAAAATGATAGAAAAACGAATAGAGGAAATGCCGAACATGATGGCTCTTTATGGCCGAGTAACAGAAAGACTTATACAATGTATCAAGCAATAAAAATAAGTGCCTGGAACGTCAATGGATGAGCCAAGAAGTTAACATCCCCAAAAAGTTAAAGCATTTATTAAAATTCACAATGTTGACATCACACTGATATATGGGCTATATGGGATATATGGGACCCATTGTACTAATAAAATATACTAAAATTGTAATATCTACGATCTACGGACGGATTTCGAAATGGCCATTCGAAACGGAACAGGTTCATAGACCGGCTGAGCTGGTTTGAGGTTATCAGATTGAATTTAGAGTCCCGGAAATATTGTTCAGCGTAAACCTAAAAAAATGGTTCGGTTAGATTATTGATATATGAACTGGTCATTTCTAAATAAAAAAAAAAAAGAAATGATTACCATAATTGTAAGAAGAGAAGAGAAGTCTATTTGAAGCCAGAAAATAATCCCCCAGTTATAAACAAAAACATAAAAAGGATTGAAATATCTTATAGAAATAAAACTGATACAAAATACACAAAAAAAGAGATAGCGCCGATATAGGGGAAAGAGAAATGTTAAAATATTTGGAAAATAGATGATAATTGGGAACACTTACGTCGAACGATCTTAAAATGACCATGATATGATGTTTATGAATATAATGAAAATGATATACAATCGTGAGGATAATATAAACTTATTAAAATTGAGGAAAACTTTCGACGAAAATTCACTAACCTTTTTTTTCTCCATCATCCATCATAACAAAAAAAAACCAAAAACACTAATCATATTTATAAAGCAATTTAAGAATATTTAATACAAAAAAATAAAATTAAATTAATATAAATATGTACATAAATACGGACACATAACAATTTAAATACTTTTCATTTGTGCCATTAAATCATCTAAACTTATTTGATTATCAGAAGCACTAGCAGAATCATCAATACCATTATCAAAATCATTGGTTACATCATCATTTGCATCGTATGCTAATCGTAATCCAGCCGTAACTACATTTCTTTTCGCACTGTCATTACTATCTAATTTCTCTATTGGAATATTTTCACTAACTAATTCAATACCATAAAAATTGTCTTCATGTACAGGAACATCCGTATTATTGGTAATATCTTCAATAATATCGATTACCTTTTCCCTTTTGCCAAATTCAATTTGTCGTCGTACACAAAATTTATCCATACATTGTGGATTTGGTTTTAATGTCATTTTTGGAAAAAAATCAATTAACGCATTATAACCGAGATAATCGGTAACTTCACCGAATTTTAATAGATATTTTAAAGTGTTTTGTACTAATAAACCGGCGACAATACCCATTGTTGTTGGTAAACTGGCGGCACACACACCTTCACGTTTTAATGTTCGTTCATCGATGTTTTCGGCTACAACCAACGGTGGAGCACAACCAAAACATGCTGTTTCACCGGGTTTTATCAATTGGATATGACCGGATACAGCATTTTCTGAAACACCCGATTCAAACCAATTTAAATTCAATTCATTACATGCTGCATTAATGGCCATTCGTGCTTCAAAATTATCCACACAACTAAGTATTAAATCAACAGGTCGTTTTGAATTATCACCAGTATTACTAATACCACCACCAGTTTGTATAACATTTAAAAAATCATCAAATGAATCAACTGTAGTTATATTATAGTTTTTCGTTATAATTGTAACATCTGGATTAATTTTTTGTAATGTACGAGCGGCTGCTTCAACTTTTGTTAAACCCACTTGATCGGGTGTAAAAAATATTCGATTCATATTGGCCAATTCAACTTTATCATAATCGAATAGTATTAATTTACCAATACCGCATCTTGTTAGCATATCGGCTGTAACACTACCAACACCACCAACACCAACAATTGCTACACTTTTTTTCCGTATATTTTCATAATCCTTAACGATTCCCATTCGTTGTAGGGCCATCAATCGACTATACGGATTGGTATCCACAACTTCTGCAGACATTTTATCAATTTTTTGTCGTCCTTGTTCACTCATTTTTTTTTTGTTCTCTGGAATGTTCTGCCTTCTTTAAATTAAAACTGTTTAATTAATAATTTTGTACAAAATTCTATGATTTTATTTAATTAAATTAAATTCTTTACGTGTATGATTCAATTTGTTTTTGGTTAAAAAGATTTTTTGTTGCCGTCGTGTACAAAAATTATTTTTTGTTTTTGTTTTCTATTCTTGTTTATTTATTTTTTGACAAATGAAAGTTGTTGTTTTTTGTTGGTGTGGGGAATGCACACCTTTTTTCGAAAACGCACGTACCGCAAAATTAATTGGTATAAAATATAATTTGTTGGTATAAAAAACGCTATAATGTGAAATGAATTTATCATTATAATTAATTAAAATATTATAAAATAAAATTATTCATGATTAATTTAGAAAAAAAATTCTTATTTAATTTTTTAAATAAGAATTTCGTAAATAATATTTTTTATCGTTTTTTAGTTTTACAATTTTACAAAATCGGTAAAGTAAAGCTTTTTATGAAATGCCGACGGCAGACGACGGCAAATGTCAAATTGAAAATACATGCATTTCAATGGCGGTGCTTTTTATGAATATTGGACGGCGGACTGACGGCGGACATTGATATTTTTTCTTCTATTGCCGTCGGCTGACCGTCGTCCAAACTTCATTTTTCATTTTATTTACATTTTATTTAATTTTTATGATTTAATTTCATAATAATAAAATATCCAGTTAATTTACAAACTAATAAAAAATGGAATTATTTAACAGCAATTGGTATATATGATTAAATTTCGGTTTTTTTATCCAGGCAAAATAAATTTCAGAAAAAGCACATTTTTTTATATTAAGCCTCGATTTCTATGAAAATATTTTATTTACCACAAATATGATATTTGTGATATATAAAAAAATGTGCTTTTTCTGAAATTTATTTTGCCTGGATAAAAAAACCGAAATTTAATCATATATACCAATTGCTGTTAAATAATTCCATTTTTTATTAGTTTGTAAATTAACTGGATATTTTATTATTATGAAATTAAATCATAAAAATTAAATAAAATGTAAATAAAATGAAAAATGAAGTTTGGACGACGGTCAGCCGACGGCAATAGAAGAAAAAATATCAATGTCCGCCGTCAGCCGTCGACATGTCCACCGTCCAATATTCATAAAAAGCACCTACATTGAAATGCATGTATTTTCAATATGACATTTGCCGTCGTCTGCCGTCGGCATTTCATAAAAAGCATTACTTTAAAAAGAAAATTGTGAATGTATAAACTTACCTTTTGAATTATTGTGAATTTAACTTCCATTAAAAAATTATTGACATTTATTGGGTTTTCAAACATTTTTATTTTTAAATTATGAAATGACTAAGGTCCCGAGCAGAATTAAAATACGTGGACGTACGCCTGCGTACGCGTACGCAGAATTTAAAATAGTGAACACAATAGATTGTCTGTTTTGCGTTTTTTGACAATACAAACTAAATAAATATAAATATAAACAGATAAATATAAATTGATTTTTAAACTATTTTTTTTATTTCGATTTTTTTTTATTTCAACGAGGGTGCATTCGTGATGATAGCTATAGTTATAGTTACAGTCAACTATAGCTGTGGTCATAGTCAACCACAGCTATCTATAACTATATAAATAGTCAACTTTCTGCGATCACGAACACGTTTGCATATATTTGTTATGTTTGTATTTGTTAACTATCTATAACCGCAGTCGTGAGTGCGGTTATAGATAGTTGACTATTTGTGTTCACAAACACAAAAAGTTGTAAAAAAAATCATAACTATTTTCTCACGAACACAATATAGTCAGCTATAGTCAGCTATAGTCAGCTATAGTTATCATCACGAATGCACCCCGATTAATTTTATTTCATTTTTTTTCTTGTTTATTTTTATTTATTTTGAAATTCAATGAACAGTAGATAAAATATTTGTCAAAATGCGCCGCCCGTACGTAGAAGATAAAATTTGGTCAACTTCGGCGTACGTGTACGCAGGCGTGCGTCTACGTTTTTATTGTGTTCATTCTTATTTAATTTGCAGTGTTTAACTTCGGCGTACGCAGGCGTACGTCTACGTATTTTAATTCTGCTCGGGACCTAATTAATTTTGCGGCATATTTACGGAATTCAGTCATGTACATTTGTAACGGTTCTATCCTGACCAACTTTTGTTCTGTACTTAATAGCGGACGTTTCCCCTCTGACAAAGGGAGGGGGCTATCACAGATTCTATATTAATAAATCTCTTGTGGTAATCCAAGAATGAAGGTACTGATGTTTGAAAGTCGAATTAATCTTAGATTTTTGTACTGACTGAATGAAATGATGGCTAACAAAGCAATAATTGATAATTTATTATAAGAGTTTCTGGGATTATATATTTTACGATACATAAGTCATATAAATATAAAGTATTAATATTGTTATGTTGAATTTAATTTGTATATTGATAACAACCGCAAGATTAACATATCAACATTTAAAAATGAACATTAAATAAAACGCATTGAATCTATATATGTGATTTCACGATTTTCATTTTCACGATTTTCGCAATTTCCATTTATCCTTTAAATCATGCGTTGGTCTTTATATATAGATTTATGATGTACCATCTCCTTCTTTAGGTACCAAATATCGGATAACGATCGTTTACTATCATGCTTAAGTGTTGTTAAAGACCGCCATAAATAGGAATTTTATAGAAACTTTGAGCCTTCTAAAATTCTTCCGAAAAGAAATTCTCCTTCTCCAAGGACCCCTTATTTCTTAAATAGCCATAAGACGATAATAAAGCACCTTGTAAAATCAGATGAAGTACAAATGTTATATTTTTCTTTGTAGTCTCATGCAAAATATTACATGCTTGCAAAATTATTTAGCCCATTCAGTATGTGGCATTTTTATATTCATTTTGGAAAAAACATTTTTGAGGTACCAGGATATATGTTGAATTGAATATAAATTTCAACGTGTCATATAAATTTCTCCACAAAGTGATTAAATTGATCACATTTATGCAATCCATCAACATATCCTTATACTTGATTTTTATAGTTGTATTTCGCTAGTACAAATATACTTGGATACTGGGGAATACGTATAGAGGTAACAATTTTTTTAATTCAGTGAATTACTGAATTCTCACTCAGTTTTGTCGCTATATAGCCTGGTGAGTTTCCCAAAATAAATTTAATATCAGAACGAAACAAAACTAAGAGTGCGGTATTCCATTCCAAGAATTTGACCGTCCAATCCCACTCAACTATTTTAAGGTAAATTTATTTCGTCACTTAATTTTATCAACCTCCAATAACAATAAAGAACCTCGGCCAAAAACTTTTTCTCGTTTTCTGTTTTAGTGTCGATTCTTTAAATTTTTATTATGCCAAATGGTTATGTTATAATGTCCCAATAATTGCTGCCAAATTTAAAGTTGAACAAACGTGCGGTTTAAGAAATATTAGGGGTCAAAGTTGACCATGTCAAAAAAAATTACACCATCACAATTATAGCATCACAATTATACGCCAATAAAACTACAATAATAACATCTGAAATTACCAACCAACATGTTATTTTAAAGATTTATGCTGATTCCGAATCTAACATCAGACATGCAAAATTCAAAATGGCGGATCCAATAAAAGTCGGACGAATTTAACAATATACATTATATGTACTTGAAACTCGTTATTCGGTAGGTTTTTTTGGTTTTATGAATAGGAATCTGATTTCAAATTTTCAAAATTTAAAATGGTGGATCCAATATGGACGACGGATTGTAAAAATACATTGAATATACTTGACACTCGTAATTTGGGTCGGTTTTTTGGGTTTATGAGTACAAATCTGATTTCAAATTTTGAAAATTCAAATTAGTATATCTAAAATACAACCAACAAAGGGAAAATGTAATTTGTAATCCAGTAAGCAACGTCGTGACATTGTTAAACAATCTCGTAAAAAGAATCAAAAAGCATTTGATTCATATGGTACGGTCGCGCATGTGATAAAATAGAAGTACCGGTTTGAAGAATCTAAAAAAATATTGTTGATTTAAAAATGTTAATAATATATAGTCTGGCGTGGAGCGCATACGAGTTCTACGTAATAGAATACTTTGGGATCCACTCATAAGTACTAAAACCCACAAGACCATAAAATAATTATCTCTATATAAAGGGTGATTTTTTAAAAGCTATAGGAAAGTTTTTCAAATAAATAAACACATACAATTCAGAAAAATGCATGAAATCTTTATTTGAATCGATAGTACGGTCCATATAATTTAATGTTTGAAGATTATTTCATGCAAATGTTGACCTTGACTGCGCCTCAAATGGTTCATCCGCTTAGTCCCATTTTGGCATACTCTTTCCAACATTTCGGCCGGTATCTCACAAATAAATGCTTCAATGTTGTCTTCCAATACATCAATTGAAGCGGGCTTGTCTGTATAGACATGAGTTTTAACATAGCCCCACAAAAAATAGTCTAAAGGCGTTAAATCGCACGATCTAGGCGGCCAATTGACCGGTCCCGAACGTGAAATAAAATGTTCACCGAACTCGCCTCTCAATAAGTCCATTGTTACGCGTGCTGTGTGGCATATTGCACCGTCTTGTTGAAACCACATGTCATGCAAGTCAAGCTCTTGCATTTTGGGCAAAAAAAAGTTGGATATCATCTCACGGTAGCGCTCACCATTCACAGTTACGTTACGATTCGCATCATCTTTGAAGAAGTACGGTCCCATGATGCCACCAGCCCATACACCGCACCAAACTGTGACTTTTTCTGGATGGATTGGTAGCTGTTGCAATGCTTCTGGCTGATATTCACCCCAAAATCGACAATTCTGCTTATTTACGTACCCATTGAGCCAAAAATGAGCTTCGTCGCTGAACACACTTTCGTCGCGATGAACTTTCTTAACAGAGCACGCATTTTGATAATAAAATTCAATAATTTGCAAGCGTTGTTCGTTTGTACTATGTGTAGAGTGTGTAGGCTTTTTAGTGTTCTGTTTTCAACAACCAACACCACTTTCGCATGTACAAAAATATTATTTAATTGAATTTCGTCCTGTATTAAAGCTTTATCAACAAGTACAAAAATGTTATGCTGCTTTCCACCACGGTATCGTGATTTCATGTATGGTTTTATTAACACAGGATCTTGGATTAGAATTAGAATTATTGTACAGGGCTGGGTTGTCCATCCCCTAAATACTTGACCCCCTGGGGTCGTTCTGTTACTGCCCTGATTTATTCCATATTCATCCATTCATTGGCCCTGCTTAGAAACCTGGCCAACTTATTGATCGGTATGGACATAACTTTCTCAGGCAAAGGAAATGATGAACCAATGATCCTAAGTATGCTTCTTGCTAAAGCTTCACATTCGCAGAGAGTGTGTTTTGCAGTTTCCTCTTCCGTGTGACATATCCTACACGTATCGCAGCTTACGATTTTCAACCTGTACATAGATGAGCTATTTTATTATAGTGGCCGGTTAAATATCCGACCGCTAACAGACATCTCGACATCGTGCTTGTTCTGTCAGTCCTTTTGTATATGCATGAATAAAGAGCTTGGAATGCCTGCAGCCATCGATCTCATTCCAGTGTTTCTGGGACTCCGGTAGCAGTATTTCCTTCATCCTCGCTCTAATAGTTCCATTAGCTAACCCACAGAATGGTCTAGGTTGAGTGCCTGAGTCAGCAGAGCTCTTTCTAGCGATGTCATCTGTCCTCTCGTTACCCTCTATTCCACTATATCCAGGTATGCACATTAGTCTGAGTTCATTTACCCTAGACAGTTCTTTCAGTATCCCTAGACAGTCGAGCACGACCTTCGACCCTCCGGATCTCTCCGGAGTTCACGGCCATAAATGCCGCTTTCTGTCTATCTGATAAGATATAGATCCGCTGGAATTTATACCCCTTATCCTTGATCCATCTGATGCAAAGTTTTATAGCATGGATTTCTGCCTGGAATACGGTGCTATAGCAATCCAGAGTGGCCCCAAGTTCCATTCTTGGATTAGCCCCATATACTCGGAGCCAGAACATAGGTTGGTCTTAGATCCATCCGTATAGAATTTTAAGCGCTTTCTGTGAACCTGATTTTATTCTCCGTCCAATCTTCTCTATTATGTGTTGGAAACACACAACCGTGAAGTTGTTTTCGAAGTCATACACCCTAGGAATGGCCTCTCCAGTAGCATACCGAGAATTACATCATTTCTGATTTCATCAACTAGTCACTGGTGGTTCTTAGCCACGCTAGCTATTCCTTCGGTAACCATAGTTGCGTGTACTATCTTCCTTGCCTCGTTCTTAATAAACAGGTGCAGTGGGGGAAGACGTTGTAGGCTTCTAGCGCTGTTGTAGGCGCATTGCGTTTAATTGGTTTAATTTGTTTAATTTGTTTAATTTGACCTGTGCCCTATTTGTTGGGCCTTTTTGCTCCACACTATTGGACCTTGGATAGTAATATTAAAATCAGTGTATTCCTACTCATAAAACCAAAAAACCTATCCGGGTTACGAGTTTCGATATATTCTCTAATTTGTATCATATTTTTATAAATATTTTGATGAAAGAGATGACTAATTAAACGGATTGTTCGACGGTCTTTGCTTTTATTATAGAGTTTAATGATTATCGGGATATTGAGGAATATTGAATACAAAAGCTAACGCACACTGTAATGTAACCGCGGCGTTCCTATATACTATATACAGTATATATTTCCATTTATTATACAGTATATATAGTTCCTATATACTATATACATATATAGATGAGCAATTGTTTTAGTTTTGTTGTACTACACAGACTTTTCAATGTTTTCTTAATTTTTGTGCATTTACGATTTTACCTAGTAGTCTTACCCATATTACTATAATAGCCGACGTTATTCAGATCTCACTATTAGATCTCACTATTAGAAAACATTTCGGTCTCAATATATTGCTTCGTTTTGATAACTTATCTTCTATAATTAATGTTATTGCGGTTTTAGCGTCCACCAACGCAACAGCCTTCTGTATATTTAAGTTCGATAGCGAATCGAAAGTTAAAATATGATTATTGTTTAAAGGTAATTTTAAACCGAAAATACGAATAAAATAGCAGGAATATATATGGTTATAGAGTGGTATATATTAAAAAAAATTGTTTTTGATAAAAATAATTGCAATTTGAAAATCAAATTTAAATATTGATTTAGTGGAAATATATTTTCATGATATCATATTGATATCAAACATAGATAGAAATATAATATATTTAAATATAAATAATGGCATTGCGGTTTATATATGGTAATAATAATTATTTTATTTGTTTTTTGTTGTATGCTTACATGTTATAAGTGTGAAATACGTTTTTGGTTTGGTTTATATTTGTTTTGTAATTTTTCGTATTATTATTTTTAGCGATTAAATCAAAACAAAAATGCCATATAAATAAACATGTTAATTAGACTTTTCTAATTTAGAAAATATATTCCTCTATCACGAACTTTTAATTAACTATCCTCGTATCTTTTTTTAAACAGACGTATTATTAAATAACAAACGCAACAACAAAATTACTTAAGCATCACAATATAAAAAAATTAAAATTAATACTTGTTAATTGTTAAGTGAAAATATATAACAATGACATCATTATCATTAAATATACGTTATATTATTATCATATTCATATTTACATATATTTATCATCAAATCTTTCTCAAACATTAAAGATCATAAGTATCGGCCGTATACATAAAAAAAAGTGTAAAACCTTGACAGATTTATTATTGTTTTAAAAATAAATAATATTAATTATTATAATTATTAATTATTAATATTATTTACAAAACTCTCATTATCAAATTATTTATTTATATATACAGTAGAGTTGCGATATAAGAACAATTGATTGTAGCGGAGCGGTTCCTTATATTGCGGCAGTTCCGTCAAAATGTTAAAATAGCTTTATAGCTAAAGATATCAATCAAACGTCGGAAAAAAGGTTAAAATCAAATGATACATATATTCAATTTAAGCAATTATTTTGAAAAACAATGGAAAAATAAGTACATAATATGGGTAACCGCAAACCGAATAAAAAATTATGTAGGGTAGAGTGGGACACCTTCGGACAATGCACCATTGAATGAATATATGCGTGATATTCGAAATGTTTCTATTATTAATACCTGTTACATACGTGCAAAAGCAATACCTATTAAAACTTAGCAGACTTAACATTTATTTTGCATTTTCTGCATTTTTGTTGTGGAATTACTTTGTACTTTGCAATTACTTATTAGTTTTTCTTGGTGGTTGTGAAAAGTATTGATAATTATATAATTAATAAAATTATTGAAAAATTCTATTTTATTTATTTAATTTCCATTCGTTTCCATTTTTTTTATTTTTCAGTTAAAAATTGTGTATCGGCTCATTCGGTCAAATGATTGTGGGGTAATTTTGAGCGAAAGTACTCGAATTAAAGGGCTACACATACTGATGGAAGCGACGGACCAACATGGCTGCTCTCAATAGGTGAACACATACTGACGGAGCCGACGGTCCGTTTTTCATATATATTTTTAATTCAATTAATAACTTTTATTTTACTTAGTTAAAATTGATTTTCTATAATCAGATACTGTAAATTCACTTATTTCATTTATTATTATTAAATTATTTATTTTATTTTGTTTTTTTTTTGTTCAAATACACACAATAACAATAATAATAATTTTCATAAAGAAAAAAAATGTAAAAAAACGGATGAAAAATAGAAATATTTCTATTCTCTTCCGTTTTTTAACGAAACAAATACTGAGGAAATTGTTGGAGAGTAAAAGACGGATAGAAATAGAAAAAAACGGACAATCGTGTCCGTCAGTATGTTACAAACATATTAAATACATTATTTCTATGTGTAAGCGGACCGTAGCTTCCGTCAGTATGTTCGGGCCTTAAATTATCAAGTAAGAAGCAAATGCACATACCCAGCCAATAAACGATACATAAATGTGATGCAAGTGATTGTGACAGATATAACATAATTTCATTAAAATACTTTCAAATACATAATTTCGAATACCAACACATGCGGATAAAATACACCAATCGTTCCTTATTATATCGAGGTTTGATTGATTTTGGCGTTCCTTATATATATATTTGGCGTTCCTTATATAAAGGCTATACAAAACGGTTCGAAGCGTTTCCTTATTCAAAGGTTCCTTAATCGCGAGTCTACAAGATATATTTATTTAGAGACATTAACCAATTCCTTAATGTCGTTGCGTTTTCGCAACGGTCTCTATTCTTTTTTACCTGGTGACTTCCGCATTTGCATTTTCTTTGAAATAATTGTTGATTCTTTCGCAATTAAAAAAGTTATCTATTTTGGAGCTCTTTTTATTAAGCCCGATCAATGTAAATTAGCACTATAACTTATGAGTAAAATCCTGTCGATGCATACTAAAAAAAAGGGTTCAAATAAAACGAAAAATTTGATTCTAACGGTTTTTTTTATTTAGTTTTCCATCCAAGTGAGTGCGAATATGTTCGTTGCGAAAATCGCAACGCTACTGGATAATTGATAATACATTTTTTTAATTTCGTTATAACATATTCCTTTTTGTGTTTCTTCATTTCACACAAGCTTATGTGTCGTCAGTCACCTATCACTTGGTTATTTCACACGACAGGTTCGTGTTTGAATTACATTTTTATTGTAATAAAATTACTCACAATGGGGGGTATAAAGTGTAATCTCGCACAAATTTAAATATTTTAAGTGCGAAAAGCTAATACCTTATTATCTTATTATGGGTTTCGGTTTGATTTTCGATGAGCGAGTACTATTATTAGTGTGCGAGTTTGAATTTAGGTCTGCGAGTATGATTTTTTGTGTGCGAGTAGTAGGATAAGACCGTGCGAGTATGATTTTAAGTGTGCGAGTTTGAATTTAGATGTGCGAGTATAATATTTTGTGTTCGAGTAGTAGGAAATGGCCGTGCGAGTATGATTTTAAGTGTGCGACTTTGAATGTAGGTGTGCGAGTATAATATTTTGTGTTCGAGTAGTAGGAAAAAATCATACTCTCACACCTAAATTCAAACTCGCACACTAAAATCATACTCGCACTGTCATTTCCTACTACTCGCACACAAAATATTATATTCGCACACCTAAATTCAAACTCGCACACTTAAAATCATACTCGCACGGTCATTTCCTACTACTCGAACACAAAATATTATACTCGCACACCTAAATTCAAACTCGCACACTTAAAATCGTATGCTTGAGAAAAGTTCGTATGCTAACATAGAAAAAACTTTTTTTTTTGATAAAATTTGATTTTATTATTGAATTTAAGTTGTGGCCTTCGAGGGCCATACAACGATTATGGGGTTAATACAATTTTTCTATATCATTTTTACAATACTGTTTTTGTCTTTAGCCTCAAAATAAGCCTCCGTTTTGGCGATTAACTCTTTATCGGCGCTAAATTTCTATCCAGAGAGCAGGAAAAAGTCGCTGGTGGCCAAATCTGAAGAAGATGGGGGGTGCGGAAGCAATTCGAAGCTCAATTCATACAATTTTGCCATTGCTTTCATTGTTGTTTTCGGTCAATTGTGTGCTCGCGCGGCACCCACTCTGTACAGAGCTTTCGCATACCAAAATATTTATTCACAATATGCCCAACACGTTCCTTTGATATCTTTAGAGTATCGCAGCTATATCGATGTTTAGATGTTTAGATGTCAGTAACAGCCTTTATGTGGGGCGTCCACACTGTGTGCTGTGCATCGTCCTCGGTGCTCATTTCGCGTTTGTTTAAACCTAGCAAACCACTTCTAAACGGTTGATTTTCCTGGTGTAGAGTCCGAATTATTCGAATTATCAAGTCAACAGCCTTGGCTTCAGCCGAATTATTGTTTTTCACCAAAAAGCAATGCTTTATTAACACACGAAATTCCTGTTTATCCATTTTTTTTTAAACTAACACAAGTTTCTTTACTTAAATTGCTATATCTCATAAACTAGTAGTTCGACAGCGGTCAAATATATACAAGTATTTTTTTTAGGGTTTGGGCTAACTAAAAATCGCATGGATTTAATGCTTGTTGTATGCCATCTATGTGTCATCCTACGAACTATTCAGCCCACCTAATATATTGTAACGGTATTTATACGTTTAACAATATAAAAATATGTAAATGAAAAATTTTAATATATTTCGTTCAATTTCGCTTACCGTTAACCGCTAGCATCCTGTAGAGTTTCCTGGCCACGATATCCTTAACTTTTTATTTATATCTTACAAGGAACAAGTGTCACACTCCGATTTGGCTGAAATTTTTTATATGTTTTACTTTTAGTAGTCGAGAAATAAAGAGACCCATATTTTTTTTACGTGCCCTAATGCACCCCTTAAGCTAGGGCACGGCATGGTTAAATTTTGCAAGGGAACAAAAATTGCCTTCTGTCGATTCAAACGGAAAAAAATTGTAAATTGACATTTTCAATATTTGTTCATATAAGCTTACGTTAAGGGGGTGCATTAGGGGACGTAAAAAGAAATTAGGGTCTCTTTATTTCTCGAGTACTATAAAATATCTAAATTTCAGCCAAATCGGAAATTTGGGACTTATTGCTTGGTCCTTTTGGTTAGTGTTGCTTGTTAGTTAGACCAATATAGTGGCTTATATGTGTATTTTTTAAATTTAAGTTTATAGGTAAGTGGGAACATAGGTCAGGGTTTACTTGGTATTGCAAATTGAATACAAAGAAAAACAAATTCTATAAATATATCAATATTTATTTTATTTTATTTTTATTATATTTTATTTTTTGAAAAACAATAAATTATACAAAATAAAAAAAAAAAGACATGCATTTTTTTTTTATTAAATTTAAAAAAAAAATTATTTACATAAGAACTTGAAAAATATACAATTATAATTATATTATTGTGAAATAAAGAAAAATATTTCTTTAATATTATATTTAAAAAAAAAAAGAAAAAATAAAAAAAAAATGAAAAACAAAAATAACAAAAAAAAAAAACATAATAATATTAATAATAATCATAATGTAATAATTAATTTTACAATAAAAAATTTGCACATTTTCTCAATACCTCGCTCTCAATAATATATTTTATTTATTTATTTATAAGTAATAATTTTAATAACATAAAAAATTTTTTTTTTTTTTATAATTTACTATCAAAATGATTTTTGTTGTCATGTCCATGTCCATGTTCATGTTCATTCTCATTACCAATTAAATTACCAACGGCAAATATATTTTTTGGATCCAGTTCACTTTTGGCTGCCTTATATAAATTTACCCCAACGGACGTTACACTTTGTGGATACCATTTACTTCTTAATTTCCCCACTCCATGATGATGTGAAATGGAACCACCGCATGCTAATATTTCGTCACGTGCACAATTTTCAACATATTCATAGGCTTCAACGGGTTCCGGTATACCGTAATAGGAAAATCCAAAATAGAAATATACACAGGCACCAGCATCATATGTTTGTGTTACACGACACGAAATTAAATATTTTTGAATACCTAATTTAGCACATTCCTATATAAATAATCATTTATTAATAAAGAAAAAAGTATTAATCCGGAATATTGTAAAATAGTATTTTTTTTATTCATGTTTACTTTTTTAACACGTTGTTTTGTATTTCGACATAATATTTCGCATTTATTCCATGGCATTGAAGTTTCAAATGATTCTGCAATTATATAAAATTCGAGTGCCAAATCCTATATTTATAATATAAATTAAAAAAATAAAAATATGCGTTAATTTTGCGTACCCAAACACTATATATATAGATAAAGAATTTATTCGTATATGACATAATAGTGAACATTTTCATATCGGTAACTGCGAAGGAATTGATAAACGGAAATAGAACGCTGAGGTCAATCGTGAGCATAAACCCCATTATCCCGAAAAGCTGCGTTGTCCAGAAATTAGCATTACCCAGAAAAGTCGTTACGGGAGAACTGGGCAATAAACTGACAAAATATTATCCTCAAATCGGCAATGCGCATCATCCCAATTTTAATATTAGATAGATTATACACATTGGGTTGAATTCTAAGTCCCCGAAACACTTGACCCCTCGAAGTCATTGGGCTACACCCCAATTTATTCCATATTCTATTCATACTTTCATAAATGAACATTATATAAATTCCTCAGGCAATAGAAATAATTTGCCAATGGCGCCCAGTTTATTATATACTTTCATATTTAATTACTTATGAGTGTGTGTGCGTATCGAATTTGTTAATCTTAGATGCGTCCGTCACGAAGATATTCATTAATTTGATCCCAAATTGAATAAATAGTGACTTAGTTTATGAATTCAAATCAGAATAAGCACAGAAAACAAATTTCCGGTCACGGATTTGAGCTTATGACCACCCGCAATCCGGATTGGATATGTTTTATTAACGGCACCACCAAGTCAATCTATACATTATCCTGAAATGGACATTACCACGAAATAGGCAATACCCTTAAATATTCACCGAACGAACGCCATTATAGCAACGAATTAATTCAATTTAAGTAACACTCAATTTGAGGTAATCTTATCGGGTCTTTTCGGGGTAATGGCTTCACGGTAATGTATTGCATAAAATCAATATTATTCCGTAACATGTTAAAAAACCTGCCAGGCAAACACCTGTAACAAAAAGTACGTATTGGTGGCCAGGTGGTAAGGAAGGATTAGATCAGAAAAAAATTAATGATGCAGTTTTGTAGAGAGTAAAAATGAAACATACCTTGTAGAAGAAATTTTTGGGCTAACTAAAACCATTTCCGAGTAAATCCCAACGGAGTTTGTCGGGAATGGATGCGATGGGATGAGAAAAAATTCTCCAACTTTGCATCAAACCTTCAGGTCCAAAATTTCTAGTCAATTGGTTAGAAACAGGACGAGATGCCTCTTATAATCCATTGGATGTGTATGGGAGCCACTGGATGGGATGGGATCAGAAAAATTTCCGGGAATGTAATTATTTGCATTTGGTGCCAAATCCCTAAATCCAAAACTTCATGCAAATATCTGCAAAACTCATTGAGATATACAAAAGCAAAAAAGTCGGAAAATTCGGAAAATTTGCAAGTAAGGGGGTAGTATGGAAGGGGTGACATACCCCATCTTCGAACTTGTAAATTTTTTCGCAACAAAAAGCTTATGCTGAAAATTTCAGCTAAATCGGTCCAGTAGTTGAAATAATGGGGACAACCTAGCGAACGACATTTTTGCGGAAATTTTTTTATTCGATTTTTATCGATAAAATGTTTCAATTCGTGGAGAAAAGTGACAAAAAATGGCGGTCTAAATTTTCTTTGGAAAACGATCCTAATAAGTAGCATATATTGAAAAATATACGTACTTAATAGTCAATTTAATTGAATTCGAAGAAGATTGGTTATTCATTTTTAAAATTCTCATTCGGAATTGGGGATGGGTGCGTATTTGTCGATTATTTTCGTTTCCATAACCATTCCGAAATGATTGTCCGTTTCGGTATAAACCGGCATTTTGTCATGTTTTCCATTAGAATACACGACGCTAACATATTGAAAATTTTTTAAAAATGCACAATCAAAATTGTATCATGTTATAAAATAATTCACCGTCCTTTTTGCAATTTAAGTATAAAAATACAATGGGCACCTATCATACACATCAGTATTTTATTCGTGCCATTCAGCGCCACGAAAGTGCTTCAGAATCAACCTCCCCGGACATTTTTTTCCCTGGTCACACTGCTACCACCTGTCCCCATACAAATCCAACGGGATTATTAGAGATATCTTATTTAGTTTCTAACCAATTCTAACTGAAATTGTAAAGTTGGAAGTTTGATGAAAAATGATAAATCTTTAGTATGGGGGAATCTTGCTTGATACTACTCCTGCCACCATCTTTTTGGATTCCAACCTAAGGAATTATTAAAGATATCTCGTGCAAATGCCAACCAATTAAATTGAAATTTTTGAACTGGTTTTAAAAGAAAAATGCAAACACTTTCAAACCGAAGAATTTTTTGTAATTTCACTACTTCTACAACCTTCCGTACAAATCCAAAGAATTACAACAGGTATGTATTGCGATTTTTTATTTTATCGCACTCAGAGCTTGGAGTGCGATATCTTGATAGGGGGCGTTAACAAAGCGTCTTAAAACAATTTTACAATGCGTACCAAATGAATTAGAATTTTTTATTTATCAATTTCAAAGTACACTGTCTTGACATGATAGCGGTAATCAACCTCATTGAAAATATTAACAAGTTGCTTCAAATGCGAAACCCAATGCACATGCAGGTATAGGATTACGCTTTGTGTAAGGGGAAAATGAGTTGAGGATGTAAGCTGCATGCAAAACGGGTGAGTGATAGATAGCCTTATATGTTAGAACACAAAAAAAACCCTTAACCGTCCGGTTTTTTTCTGGTGTTTTTTGAGTGTTTGAGTGCTTTTGAGGTTTTTTTGAGTTTGTTTTTAAATATACTTATACTATACATATTTGATATTATTTATCGCAGTACTTTAACAAACAAAAATTTAAAAAATCAGTATACTTTTATAGTATCTGTGATTACCAGCGAACTAATAGAATACAATTTCATTAATCATTTTACCTTTAAAACACGAAATAATATCTCATTCAGCGAATATAAAAAAAAACCCTTTTGTTTGAAAATAAACAAACGTTTTCAAAAGTACGCATCATTCATTCATTCATCATATATGGAATTTCTATTATATATAAATAAGATTATTTACTTAATTTATACTTTTATAGTTTATATATAATGTCAATTTGTATTTCAATTTATATACATACTACTCTAACCATATATAATCCGGACATCTACTATTTTATTCGTATATGGTCGATTTTGAAATGCCGAGCGAAAGTACTTTAAACAATAATTTTTTAATCCATCTAATTTTATTTCATAAAATGATGGGTTTTATTTAAATAATTGCGGAGAGTTTAGTAAAAAGACTATTAAATTCAATTAGTTATGGAATTTATTTCAAAATGATACAGTTTAACAAAATTGAATTTTATCATTATAAGTTCGGATACTTATATTATACGCCACTAATATTGTAATGTCACCTTTGGCCTTTATGACAGCCCTCATTCTCTTAGACATGGTATTTACTACATATATTTTTCATTCATCCAGTGTTAACAGTTCCACGTTTCAACGATTTTTCTTTTCAATCCTTCACTCATTCAATTGTAACTTTCGGATAATTTTTTAACTTTTAATTATTAATGCGCACAACGATTTAAGTTTTGTACTTAAATCAGCACTTGAAGATGTCAATTTCTAGAAGTGTATTTCTTTAGCTTCCAACTAGTTATTCTGTCTTTAGCGGTTTGTGGTGGAGCAACTCCCTATTGAAATGTATATTCGCCGCTTAAACACAATTTAATAGTTGATGGCAAAAGGTCATCATTTTTAATATATGAATGTATTTTTGGAAGTTAACCATACGCTCAATGAAATGTAAATTCCCGGCGCCTTTTACTGAGATACGCAACCCCACACCATGGCACTGGCTAGAAATTTCACAGTGTGTATTAAACAATCACGATGGAATGCTTCATTTTTTTTTTGTGAATTACTCGATTATCCGAACAATACCGTCAAATTTACATGGATCAATAAATATAATGCAATTCATTTGCCGTTGAACCCAAAGCTGTTTAGTAATCGCATGTGTTTAAGCGTTTTGTCTTTGGCAAAATAAAACAATTAAAAAGCAAAACAATTAAAAAGATTTGCGTTGGGCTAAAAAATTATTAGGGATATTATTATCATTAGGGGAAAATCATGTTAAATAAAATGTGTGACTTTATTTTTATGTTATAATATTCATAGTTTGGTTTATGACTCCATTGACTTGTCCATTCTCGTGCAACGAGTTTTTGGGTGCTGTTGACCATTTTAATGTTTTATAACGCACAACACTTTTCCTATTTTTTCTACAATTGCAATGGTCACGATCAGTAACATCAGATTTTCGACCAATTTTATTTGTCTATCTTTCAAATGAACCCGTTTACAAAATATTTTTTTCAACTATTAGATACGTGTTAGCGGTATTAAGTTCTTTATTAATATTTCGTATTGCTCTCTATAATAACAAGGTTTAAAAGAACGATATGGTCCTGAATTAAGTTCGCAATAGTACCTTCATCAATCAAATAAAGTTCAAAAATTATCCAAATGTTACCATTGAAGGAGTGAAGGGTTATCATTGAACGTGGTACCCAATATAACACGAGATCGGCATCTCACAAAATCGAGCATACCGATAAAATAGCAAGTGTCCGAAATATTAATGGTTAGAGTAGTATACTATAGTATATAATAATATACAGAAATAGTATTTAAATAAATAATTTTCAATAAATATAATTAAATTCTGAATAAAAAAATTAATTTATGACGTAAATTATTAAATGAAAACAAAAACACACACACACAAAATACTTATTATAATATAATAAAAAAAAATTATTAGGAAATTATAATATAATAATACTGAAAAGTTTTTTTTTATTGATGTCAAAATTTCGACCGAAAATATGTCGCGTAAATTATATAATAAAATATATAAATATCTGTGCGGTTTGAAACTAATTAATCATACATACGTCTTGTGTTGTGTGTTTTTTTTTGTTGTTTGTTGTTTTCGTTTAAGCACACAAACAAAAATGAAAATAAAATAAAAGAAATCCGTCTGTACAAATTTCAACAATGTTCTTTACAATATTTGCATAAATTTTAACAATATAAACAATAAAAAAAAAACCGTGATAAACGAATTAATAATATACGACATACATTTACATTTAAAAAAAATCATATTATAACAAGTAATAAAATAAAAAAAAAAATTAAATAATAATATTTTTATATTTAAATTATTACAAACATTTCATAATCTTTATATTTATCAGGTACAAAAAATGAATAAATAAACAAACTTGAATGAAATTTTGTTAATTATTTATACAACAATTGTTGAATGCGTGAATAAACAAATATATCTTTAATTCATTAAAGCAAAAAATTATATTCTAAAAATATTACAAAACAAAATATTCGTAATGACCATCGCAATAGTTTTTTATCTTTTCAATTGCATTATTTTATCATTTTTAATTAATTAATTAAAAATTTTAAATATTTATTTTATGCTCTTCATATGCCAAAGGTGATAGGTATATAGAAGAATAAAGATTATCCTCTGACATAACCCATCAAATGTTTATCTAACCCTTTTTTTAATTAAATTATTTCTATTCAATTCAATTTTGTTGTTAGCGGTTTTCAGTCATAAATTAATTACTAGGTGTAGCAATAAGTAATTACCAGTTTTTTATTTTGTTAAAGAAAATACGTAAAATTTATAATGAGTAGTTAAAAATTTGTTTTATTCAAACTATTGACCATTTGATTCTACACATCTTGCTGATCTTTCAGCAAATTTTTGAATACCATCACAATACAAAATTGTATGTTCTTTGGGCGAAACCATTAAAACAACCATTTATGAACTTGTTCTAAATTAGCAAAGTGCTGAGCTTCAAAGGCCTGTCCCATTGATGTAAAAATGTGATAGTCGGACGGGGTAAGGTCCGTAGAATACGGCGTGTGAGACAATGCGTCCTATTCAAGTGACTTTAATGTGTCATTGACCGCGGATTTTTTTGATGCATCAGACGGCGCGTTATTGTGCTATAAATTCACTACACCGTATCTTCGGGCCCATTTTGGACTATTTTCGATCAACGCATGATTCAAATGTATCATTCGGAAGCAATTATTATTAAACGTTTCACTAGATTTTAAGAGCTCGTGATATACGATACCAATCGGGTCCCATAGAAATAACACAGAGCGTTATCTTACGATCAACGCGATTTGGTTTTAAGATCGATGGGTCAGCTTTGCCATGTGATAACCATGCTATTTTGGAGTTTGGTTACGATTCGATGAAGAATGATGATGACTTCGTTTCGTGTCATTGAAGCAGTGAGAATTTCACAAGTGCGTTTTCGCTTTTTCATTTGTCTTTCATTCAATTCACCTGGTACCAATTTTCCCTGCTTCTGAATATTTCCCATTACTTTTCAGCGAATGCTAATACATTTTTGAGACACATTTAACACTTTTGCCAATTTGTTTAGCATTTTGGGTTGAATATTCGTCCAATAACTCATGCAGTTCCGTGTCTTCAACCTAATTTTTTGTCTACCAGGACGTTGGTTGTCTAACGAAACTGAATTTTATGCTTATGGCCGCTCCGCAACGGACATAACCGCACACCAACAGAATGAAATGAAATATATGTTAATCAAAGGAGTCTATTTTTAAATGGTCAAAACCATGACTCACATGTTATGCAATTGATGGAACGTGTTCAGTATAAGTTTCTCTACCAACAGACGATGACGATGACAGACGACGATGACGATGACGTTGACTAGCTTTTTTTTATAGTGATTAAAGAACAACAGCAATGCATCCCGCAAATGCTCGCTTTGTGGTACGTATTTGAGCATTTTTAATGGGTTATAAAACTATATGTCACTATATTAATTTCAAGAAATTTAACTCTTGGGCTTTTATACTTATTATTGAATGTAGAAAATATTAAAATATATGTCAAATCATAAAAATGTTTAAATTTCTTTAGCGACGTCAACTACAAAACCGGTAATTACTTATTCCTACACCGAATATATTTTTTGATGATGCTCAAAAACGAAATCAAAACAAATTGTCAACATACTAAAAAGTTAATTATATTTTAAAAGATATATGTATTAAACAATTTACGTTGTGAAAATTCTATAATTTATGGTTTATCACATTTGGCAGTGGCAATAGATTATGGGAAAATCCCATCAAAATAATTCATTTAAAAATCAATAAACAAAAAAAATAAATAACCACGACAAAAAAAAATACCAAAATAAAAAGTTTTTAAATTAAATTATTTCAATGTGTAAAAATACACAAAAAAATAAAATCATTAAGGGGAATTCCAAAGTATTGTTGATGATGAAGAGGAATTTTGTATTTCAAATACAGCAGTTAACACATTTACTATATTGATATCTGACACAAGCGTTGTTTAACTACCGAGACATGCGCTATTTCAGTAATTACCGTTTCCAAAAGTTTGGATCAGTTGAAAATTGATCAATGCAGATTCTGCAATAAGGACAGACAGACCATGGAACACATACTTGCAAAACGTTCAGTGCTCTGTAAAAAAAAGGATATATTTATGAAAAGACTTTCTTAGTGAAAATGGATATAAAAACATTGCGATCATCAATTTCCTAACGGTTGAGGGCTATGAATAAAATTAATAAAGAAAAAAGGAGCACAATAGATCTTAATGGTCGCATCGCGGCAGGGATATCTTGGACCCCAACCCTGAGGGAGAAGTTTTAATCCGTAGTGCCGTAGGTCCGACACATAATCTGTAAATGAATTTCTGGAATGGAAAGTTTGAAAAACACATTTAAAATACAATATATTGTTAGAAACGTTATAATGAACGGTAAAATGTAAAACGATCATGTACAATTTACGGTAAACATTCATGAAGATCTTCAAAAAATTATGAATGAGTTTTGCCCATGTTTTCCGAAAGATTATACTTTATCATAATATACCTTATTAAATAATATATTTCGTAATAATCGTATTTCGTATTTCGTAATAATCAACCTAGTAATAATCATAATAAAATCTTAATGTAAAATGATGTGCCACAATATCATATACAAATTCATTCCCAAGAACATCATTGGATCTCTTTTGGGACTTGCTTTCGAAGCAGTGGCTTCAGCGATAACAAAATAATATTTCTGATAAAAGAAGTTTTTCCATTATTCATTAAATCTCTAAATACAAAATCTCAAGTCAATTGGTTAAAAACAGAACGACGGGATGTCTGAAATAATCTCTTGGGTTTATATGGGAATTGCGGGGATCTGATAAAATATATTCTATTCTATATATTTTCAAACTTAGCCAGCTCTATCAGAAAATTAAAGTTCAGAAAAATCGAACGAGTCGATTTCCAGGAAAAAGTAGAGCACTGAGCCAGGCGCGCGATCGTGTGAAAATAATCGAAAGATCCAATTCGTGGAGAATAGTGATAAAAAAAACGTACCTAGAAATATTTTTTTCCAAAACCATAACTATAATAACTTTACCGAAAGTACGTGGGCTTAAAATAAAAAAAATTTAAAAAATTATATATAAACTTACCCGAATGTATGCAATGACAAATGTTAATACATAACCACGTTCACCGTGTTCAGCACCAGCTGAAAGTCCACCATATCTTTTAGCAATCGCAATCACCTTTTTCTCTTGACGTTTTACATCTTCATCTTCGCCCTCGAACAACAGCGTGGCCACACACATTTTACCCAAATCAAAACCTTTAACCTTTGTCAAAAGCATTTTTTTAACAGTTTCTTGTACGGCCGAAAACCAACTGTGTTCTGGCGTTAGCGCTTTACCAAAACGAAATTGTTCGTTGTCCATTAACCGGATACTTGAGGGTTGTAAACGTTTTTCAGCAATTTCCCGTAAACATCGAACACCATTCTCGAATTGTGGAAATACCAATGAACCGTATAAACGTACGGGCGGTAATTTACGTATTTTAAGTACAACTTCGGTAACAATACCTAATGTACCCTCTGAACCTAATATTATGTGATTAAAATCGGGTCCACATGATACGCGCGGTGCCGAACAATTACGTTCGAGTGTACCTTTGCTGGTTACCATTTTAACGCGTACCACTAAATCTTCAATGTTACCGTAAATATTTTTTTTCATACCCGATGCCCGTGTTGCTACCCAACCGCCTAACGTTGAAAATTCATAACTGTCCGGTTCATGACCAACCGTTAATCCGATTGCCTTTAATTCACGTTCTAAATCTTGTCCGTAAATGCCCGATTCAAAGCATACAACTAAATTTTCTCTATCCAACCATAGCATACGATTCATTTGTGTTGTATCCACAATACAAATGGGACGTTCCTCTCGTTGTGGACACGATATCGAACCGGATACTGAGGTACCGCCACCAAATGGTATTATCGTAACATTATATTCATTTGCATATTTTACTATTTCAACAACATCCCGATGACACACCGGATACACAACAATATCAGGTATACGATTAAATTTTCCCTCACGTAACAAATGGATATCGTACAGCGTTTGGCCATGCGAACGTATTAGCCGATCTTCACCCGTTTGCGAAAAATGAATATTTAATTTTTTAATTTCTTCAATGAATTCGGAACATTCTTTGGGTGCCGGATACACAGTTGGCAAAGGTTGTGCCGGATTACGATTTGTTAGATCTAAATTAAATGTTTCCAGAACCCATAATTTAAAATTTGGTAATTCTAAATTTCCAATTGGATATCTGCGAATATGAAAATGAATTCATTTATTATTTTGTATGTTTTTTTTTGTTAATTGAAAATTGAAAAGTAATTTAAGAACATTGACTATGACACACACAAACACATTTCAGACTTATGATTTAATTAAAATTTATGTCTTTATCAAGTTAATTTTCAATATGGAATATATGTTATTTTTTTTAGCAGAAAAATTACGGTCAATCCGATTTATTACTAATCTGACATCAAATATAAAACACATTCAATGAGGCCTTGGTATTAATATTGGCTATGAATGAGACATTTTTTTTACTGATGTTACCCATGGCGAAGAGATAGTTAATTTGATCAATTCATTGGATCATAGCCAATACTTCATACAGGTATAAACATAGTTTCTATTAAAATTTGATATTTTATTTTCCAACATCCAATATCAAGCGCATCGCATTCAGTACACATATTGTACGGTAATTTTGTCTCTCTTGCTTGTATCAACGTAATAACAGAAAAACCCATAATGGGTTGTTTCAAATGTAACAAATAACAACAAGCAAGACAAAAATTTTCATTTTCTTGTGGAAGAGTGTGTAACTTTTTTTTTACATGAAATGCGATAGAAGGGGGGGGGGGGGGGGGGAGTGGTATTTTGCCTATGAATTTCGGTGATTTTTCAAAAGGAAACAAACTTTGGAGAAAATACATTAAATACAAAAATACTTGAGTGCGTTATACTGCCAATAATTTAGTGCGCAATCGAAGTGTTATTTTAAAACTTCGGAAAAAAATTATTTCTATATATACGGGGGGCTTCTTGCGATATATTGGGAGTATGCATTAATTCGTGATGTTTTCTAAGAGTGGGCGTTACTAGTATTATTTCGCCTCGTATTCATCCGTGACTATATTCATTTGAAAGCTACTGTTATTGCGCGTCTTTTACAGTATATGTCATTTGATTGAAGCGTAAACAACATTTTTTTCTATTCATTTGAACAAGTCGAACTTTGTGCCAGAAAAGGTGTTTTTGCGGGGAGTTCTTCTTCATTACTTTAACATGAAGAAAAGTGCTACCGAAAGTCATCGTATTTTAGTAGAGGTTTATGGTGGTCATGCTCTAGCTGAACGCAACAAGATCTTGCAAAATCATTGGGAGTCAAGCAACCATTGTAAGACGTTTAAAAGCATCAGGATTCAAAAGTTTGGAAATTGGGTGCCGTATGAATTAAAGCCAAAAGATATCGAACGCCGATTCTGCATGGCAGAAATGTTGCTTCAACGCCACAAAAACAAGTCATCTTTGCATCCGATTGTCACTGGTGATGAAAAATGGATTCATTACGATAACCCCAAGCGCAAGAAATCGTATGTGAAGCCCGGCCAACCATCAATATTCACAGCAAAGCCGAATATCCATGTTGCCAAGGTAATGCTCTGTATTTGGTGGGATCAGAAGGGTGCGTTGTATTATGAGCTGTTGAAATCGGCTAAGACGATCAAAGGGGACCTCTACCGAACACAATTAATTTGTTTGAAGAGAGCGATTGCGGAAAAACGATCAGAATATGCAACCAAAACGAATTCATAATTTTCCTTCACGACAACGGTCGGCCGCATGTTTCAAGACGGGTTCAAACTATTTGGAAAACAGTCGGTGGGAAGTTCTACTTCAGCCGCCTTCTAGCCCAGACATAGCCCCTTCTGATTACTACTTGTTCAGATCAATGCAGAATGCCCTAACCGGAATACGTTTCACTTCAGAGCAGGTATTAAGGGTATTAAATTAATATTATATACTAAACAATTAATTAAAAGCGGTCGAAAGGCAAATGAATGTGGGAAATTCCCTATAGAAAATTAAACTAAATTTCCAATTTCAAAATCATATCGAATTTCTTATTTAGAAAATTGTACAGAATTGCCGAATAAATTGGGTTTTAAGTAAATTTTTTATACAACAAATTCTAATTTCATTCAGTCTCATTATTCTGTTCAACATTTGAATGAAATCATTACAAATATATGTGTATACAACTCTGTGGTGTAAATGTTAAAAATGCCAACCTAAAATTCTAACGAAATTTTGGGGTCGTGGGTTCGAATCCTACTGAATGCATAAAATATGTTTTGTGTTTTCGGTTATTTTTCGAATCTGAATTTTAACACAGAGTTGTATATTCCGCTTGCGGTTGGTCGTACGGCTAATTACCGACACCGTAAAAGCCACAAATTAAGTAACTAATAACAGAAGGCTGTTGTTGGACGCTAAAACCAGATTGTTGGTTGTATAGCGAAAAATTTATTTATTTTTTTTTTATATTATAAATAATGTGTATATTATAGTTTTAGGCATATATCAGATGTAGCGGTATGAATTGAGCGGCAGGATAGAAATGCCAGGATACAAACGGTTCACATTTTGATATGAGAAATGGGTGTCACATGCCACACAAATTGATCGAAAGACAGATGGAAAGCCGAAAAAAACAATTGTCAAATTTTGATGCAAAGGCACGAAAGAAAATTTATTTTAAGAACCATAAACGGAAAAAAGCATGGGTTCATCCAGGACAACCATCAGCTGCACACGCTGATCGTTTCGGCAAGAAAACAATGCTGTGCAACTGATGGGACCAAAGAAAGATGTGGTGTACCACAAACTCCTAAAACCCTAGTGAAATTAGTTAATACCGATCGCAATACCGACAACAAATTTTCGATTTGAACCATGCATTGATCGAAAAATGATCAGAATTGGATAGAAGAAGACACATGGCAAGGTAATTTTGCTTAATGACAATGCACCTGCACACAAAGCAAAACCGGTTCAGGGTACAGTCAAAGCACATGGGCGGGACATCCGCTATATTTACCATACTTCGGACCTTCTGAGTAACATTTGTTTTCAACGATGGGCCATGTATTTGCTGAAAACAGCACTTCGATTACCAGGTAAAAAGGAAGTCGAAAATTGGGTGTCTGATTGGTTTGTTTTAAAAGACGAACAACAATTCTATTGGCGTGCGATATCCACAAATTGCCAGAAAGGTGGTCAAAATGTTTAGAAAGCAATGGACAATACTTTAAATGAAATGTTTTTTTACTTTCCGAATTTAAAATTAGTGTTTTATTTTCACAAAAATACGCTCATTCATACCCCTACCCCTGGTAGATTTGATAGATTGATAGATAAATAGATTGATATACAATAGATAAATTAAAAATCACTTACCTATTACCAGTAAAACTTAATGTATTATTTTCACCGGTTACCAAAAATTTTGAATCATTATAACCCCAACCGTTCCATTTTAATAATTGTTGTCTGCATTTGTATATATAATATTTTTAATAATTATTAATTAATTTAAATTTTTATTTCGATTAATAAAAAAAAACAGACATTTTTATACATATATGTATTATATAATAAATATAATTACCGTTCTCTAGGAATTTCACTAACAACCTTTTTTGAAGCCGATGAATTTAAAACTGATCCATTATTATTATTATGATTATTATTATTTTGATGATTATTAGCATTACATAAATTCATTTTATTTACACTATTATTATTATTATTATTATTTAAATTAATTGATTGTTGTTGTAATGGTGATGGCGGTAGTGGTAAGATTAAACCATTACAATGTTTTTGTACTTCATTGTCAGTGTTAAAGTTGTTATTTTCGTTTCTATTATACATTTTTAATTTGTTTTTTGTTATTTTGCTGTTGCTGTTTTAATGCGGTGTTGTTGTAAAATTTTTCACCTTTCTTCTATTTATAATATATGGTATATATACAAATTATATTTTGTTTTTTTTTTTTGGTTTGATCTTTCACGTGTGTATTTTTTTATGAATATAGATATATATATATATATCTATAGATGGTATATATAATAATATTTATTAATTTTGTTTTTTCAGTTTTGGTTTAAATATACAAAAGTTTATATGAAAGTTTTTTTGTTTTTTTTTTGTTGTTGACTATATATTACAATAATAATAATACACAAATATATATTTTTTTTTGATTACGTATTCTCTATTTGCACATTAGTCTAAAAAAAAAAAATTAAATAAAAAAAAACAAAATAAAGAAAATGAAATTTCATAATGAATTTTTTTTTTGCTTTTGTATATTATAATATTTTGTTAAGGTATACTACAATTTAAAGAGAATATATCATAGGCGGAGTTGGGAAATTGTTAGCCACATATATTTCCAAAAGGATATCCCTATTGACCACATGATGGAAAACATCTGTGGAATACTTTGGAATTCCAATATTTTCCGATGTTAACTTTGGGGGAAAAACAGTTGGAATATTTGGAATGGGGTCTATTAGTATGTATTTCCGATTTCCGCCTGAAATTGAGTTTGGAAAATCAAATGGAATATTATCCGACATGTTTCAAATTGGAAAAACTTTCCATATTATTTCCCATATCTAATAATTTCGTTTATAGGAATTTTAAATGGGAGATTTTCCGCAATCGCAGAATGAATTGGCAAATATTACAAATCATAAAAATTTAACTTTTAATGGAATTGCAGTATTTTACCATACATCCGATAAACCTTCCAACATGGTGGAAAAATTGCGGTCAACATCGGAATAAATTCCGTAGGAAAAACTAGCGGAAACCTCAGAATAAATTCCATAGGAAAAACTAGCGGAAACATCGGAATTTTTGCCAATCGGAAAATATATATAAAAAAAATAAAATATATTTATGGCATTTTAATTTGAAAGAAAAGGATTTTCTATTTTATAGGAGATATTAATGGATGTTCCGTCAGAAATTCCAAATTGGAAAACTTTTCCGTAAAAAACCTTGGAATCCATCTAAAATTCCATAACAGTTTGGTCAATAGGGAGGATATTCTTCTGAACGGCACATGTCTAATTAGCTGATTTATAAAAAACAAAAAATTGGTCGTGCACCAAACTACGATAAATTTTCCGGAAAATCCACTTTTCTAAATTTTCTATTTTTTTTTTTTGTTAAATACAACTCTTGGATGTTTCTTAAATTTTCCTGTTTTCTTGGTATAATTTCAAAGTTCAATAAATCACTTAATATTTAATATTTAAGAAAATTTGAAAATTGCCTTATTTATTGATTCAAATACAATATACAGTCGATTTTCCATTTGAGTTCAGTAAAAAGTTGAAAGAAAATACCGTTACTATAAAAGTGAACGACAAAATCTTACGAACACCAAAGAGTTGGATAAATTTTACCAACACTTTTTTGACGAAAACGACTATATCTTTTAAACCATAATAGGGCGATTTTCAAATTTTCTTCTAACATATATGAAATATTAGAAAATTTTGCGTTTTAAAATTATTCAAGGAAAATGAATTTTGAAGAAAAACTACGGTTGTAAATTCAAAATTTAAACACTTGAATTTTCCGAAAATTTTTGTTTGATTTGCAATATATTTAATTTGCGGAGGCAAGTCGCCGTATATGTGAAGGCCAGATTGGGGTTGAATGATGGTGTTTTTAGAGCAATGGTGGGTGTCGGGTGTGGGGGGTAAAGGAAGATGAGGTTGTGGAGAGAATGCAGAAGATTCTATTGAAGAGGATAGTGGGGTTGAATTGCAAGCCCACGGGAATGCGTTGTATATATAGAGTATGGAAGGAAGCGATTATTTTATTTAGGGTTGCACCAGTGAGGTACGATATTGGATGTTAGGAAAAGAGGAGAGGTTAACGTGTAGGATTTTGTAAGAAATGGTGAAAAGAGAAGTGGGATGGATAGAGGGTTGGAAGAAGAAAGCTGTAGAATTGTAAATTGAATGGAATTGGGAGTCAAAAAGGATATGAGGTATTGGAAAGCAAAGGCGGTAAACGCTTTGGTAAACCGCGGTGGAGGAGCAATGTTGGACGGAGATTTTAAAAGAGGGGGAAAGAGGGCGGAGTGATAGGATATATTCGGAGTTGGAATGGAATATTGGAAGGGAAGATTACTTTGGAAATTTGGTTCATGGAAAAATGAGGGCGATATTGCGGGCTAAGGGAGACTGTATAGGTAGGAACGCGAGAGGTTAGAGGCCGGAGGAAAATGGGAAATGCACGCTATGTAATAGGAATGAATGGGATAGTGTGTGGCTCTTTATAGGGGTTTGCCCGATGCTGAGGGAAGTGAGGAAGAAATGGTTTTTAGGAGTGGAAAGAGATGTGAGTGAACATTGGTACGAAGATTTATAATGCAAATGGAACGGTAAAAAAGAGAATGGGTATTGGAGTATAATGGGTAGGGCTCGAAGAAATGGAGTCGACGGCGACCGTCAAGTGACCATATGTCGGAGAACGCTTTTATTTTATTGTTTTTGTTTCGTATGTAATATAGTTTTATTGTATTACATTGCAATGTTATAATTTTGTTATTTTAATTGTTATATTGTGAATTTTCAATTAAAAATGAATATTTAATTTTTAAATTAAATTTGCCTTTCGAAATATCCAATCCTTTTGATAATATGACAAAAAATGTCCAACTCCGCCACTGGTCATAATATATACATTAAAAAAAAGAAGAAGATCTCGGTAAATATACATCAAAAAAAAAAAATATGCATAGATACCTATTAAATTATTGTATAATATTGATAATGTATTTGAGTACTTTTTTTTTTTTAATCATGACTTTTTTTTCCATATATACCAAGTATATAAGTAAGTACCAAAGTACATATAAAATATTTAATTTTTTTTTGTTTATTGTCTATAGAAATGTATTATATGTATATATGTGCAATATATGCATTCAATTTAAATGAAGTAAACGAAAAATTTAACGATATGTGACATTAATAGTGTAAATATTGAATTTAAATTTCAATAAAGAGTTTTTCGTAATAATCCAATATCCGTATTGACGGTTAACGGAGTATTAAGAGTAGTAACGAATAAAAAAAAAAGAAGAGTTAAATTTACAAATGAAATCGTCTAATAAGAGATAAATTTTTGTTTTTATTTTTTGCGAAATAATTTTAAATTGAAAATACAAACAATTAAGAAAATTATATATCTGATCTTAAAAATTATAGATCACCACAATATTGCAACTTATATATACTTTAAAAAAAACATTATTTGTTTTATATTGCACTAATCCTTTAATTCACAAAAAAAAACACAAACACATTCAAAAGAAAAAAAAAACAGAATCCCAAACATACCTTAACAAAAAAAAACTGAATTAATTAATTAATTTAATAATTATAACAATTCAACTTAAAAAACGCGTTAAATTTATAAATGTAATATAATATTTTAAGAACGATAATAAAAATAACTAATAAAAAATTTCATTTTTGTCTTTTTTTTTTTATTCGTTTTGCATAACAAAAATTAATATAATTGCAATCTTTTATTAATAAGATATAACTTATGATGTTAAATTTCAAAATGTTACTGGTGTGTCGTTGACGGTCGACGTTATTTGAATTTATTAAAGAAACAAAAAAACATAATAAATAAAAAACTCGCACCGCCAGATGAAAAACATTTATCTATCTTTTATATTATATATATTATATATAGTAGATATAAATAAATAATAAATAATACTACTCTAACCACTATAATATCGGAAACTTGCTATTTTATCTGTATCGAACTTGATTTTGAGATGCCGAGAAAGTGACTTTAAACAATTGTTTTACAAATGCACTGTGAAATTTGCGTGTGGGGTTGTAAGTCGGTAAAAGGCGTCGAGAATTTACATTTAACTAAAACCATACGATTAAGTACGATTAAAAAATGATTGTTTAACAATAAGCATATAAATAAAATAACAGGTGTCCGATATTATAATGGTTAGAGTAGTATATTAGATATAAATAATATATTATAAGAGCAATTGTTTGCATGCTGTACTGTACCACAACTAAATCGTATATATATTTAAATATACACAAAATCTAACACAACCATTTCTGTATATATATTTATGAGTATCTTATATATTATTTGTATATTAAGATCGTATACTTTCAGTAAGTGCTTTTTAATGTTAGTTTTTTTGGCATTTTTCGGTATAGTCTGATGACTTGACAAAACATTTATCATATCAGAACGAAACAAAAACAATAGAGTGATATTCTATTCCAAGAATTCGACGGTCTAATATCCTATTTAAATCCAATTTGTGGTATTAATTTTATCTCAGATGTTATCACATCGAGTGATGTTGGCTGGTATAAATATATAGGACCGATCCTCCAAGATTATAAGCATATCGCAAAGAGCGATCTGTAAACATTCGTCGTCAAATAAATATCGCACATTTGAAATGTATATATTCAATTTAGTGTTGCCATATTGAGACTATTCAAAATCGAATTTTTTGTGCAGCAAAATTTATTTATTTATTTACTGATAAAATGCACGTAAGCCAAAGGACTCTTAACAAACTGTGCTAATTTAACCAATTCACTATAAAATAATTAATTAAGAAAATTACCTGAAAATATTGAAAATAACTAAAAAATAATCAACAGTAGAAACAAGCTCTAAATATAATTACACATCTTAATGTTAACTCTATCAACAGTTTTGGCCCTAATGTTCAGTTTATTTCATAAATTGATCGGCATACACGAAAAGGGATTGGGATGGATGAGGATAGGGTAATACTGGAATGACCAGGTTAAACGTCCTTCCCGAAATAGCAAACCGTAACAAGGAAAGTAAATATACCGGTTACCTTAGTTAAATCAATCTGAATATAAACAGTACGGATTAGTAATCATATAATACTCAAATAACGGACATCCAAAGAGTTCATTACTATGCACCGAAACATGCACAAACCAAAAAGCCCTATGAACAAATCGAATACCTGAATTAAACAAAACCTTTAACTTAAGACAGCAAACAGAATCGAAAGGCGCCATAATAACATCGCAATATAAAAATTGAGGAATGAACAACGACGTAACCAGAAACAAAGGGAAATAAGGAACTCATCAACTAAGCAAAGGGAACTAAGCACACCATAAATGTTTCTTGACATTTGGTTGATGTGATCAGACCACGTTAATGATTTATTAAAAATCATACCAAAATTAGGGATGGTTGAATGAAAAGGAATAACATCAGAACCCCACAACAAATTCGGAAGAGTAGAAGTATCAATGACCCTTTTGCAAATCACAATACTTTGTATTTTTGATGGATTTAGTTTTAATTTATAAATTGTGAAGATTCAATAAGTGAACTTTTGAAGTGTACACCAAAATTCGTATACATTTTAATGCTAATAATTGCGGTATCCAACCCAAAATCATCTAAAAAGGTAACGAACAAAAGTTTGAGTTCAACTCACTGCAAGCGTATTTATACATTTTCATATGTACATTTGGAAAGCTTGAAATAATTGAAAATATTGCAGTATTTATTAAGCAAAGTGAAAACCTTTTTTTTTATAGGTCTTGCTCACTAGTCACTACAAACCAAATATTTATGTCATATTTATGGTCCTGTTTTGAATATAATAAAAAAATCGTATTTGGCCAATCGCATGTTCGGGAAATTTGATTTAAGGTCAAAAATTTGATTCAATCCAACAATTTAACTTTTCTCCATACGAATTTACCAATTTTTTGTCCACCAAAATAAAAAAATATGTTCGGTTGTTTCCGGTTATTTTTTCGGAAACTATATACTCGACCGATTTGGGTACAATTTTCAAAATAAGCTTTTTCTACCCGTTACCTTGCAAATTTTCGGTTTTTTTTTGTCAATGAAATTTTTGAGCAGATATTTGAGTTTTGAAGAACTTTTGGATGACTTTTGGGAATCATGTTCAAATATAATATTCTGAAAATTTATTCTAATCCAATGCCATAAAAATATAAGGATTTATTAGAGAGATTTAATCTCTTTCTGTTTCTAACAAATTAACTTGTATATTTTGAATCTGTTTAATGAAAAATGGAAAAACTTTTGGGTGCTCCCAAAATACAAATTGAAGGGATTAATAGAGATATCTTGTTCAATTTCTAACCAATTGACATTGATTTTAGATATATTAGTTTGATGAAAAATGGAAAAATTTCGATATCGAATAACCAACCAAAATGAAATTCAAAGGCTCGTTGGAAATATCTTGTTCAATTTCTAACCCATTGAATTTAAATTTTGAATCTGGAATTTCATGAAATTTAAAAAAAAAAAATAATTTATATGAGGATTTCTTCTGATCCCACCACTGTTTCCACACAGTCCCCTCCCCTCTATCCACAAGTAGCTGCTTTCTGTTTCAGTTGTTTACCTGACAGCGTCTGTTTTTAGTTTTATTCATTAAAAAAATATACTGAAATAGTTGCTAATTTTATATAAATTTATTCATTATATTTATATATGTATACTATATGAGACTGTGTCGTTTAAATATTCGTACACAAAAAAAAACATATATAATAAATTTCCATTTCCTTTGGTTGCAAAAAAATTTTAATTTTGTATATAAAAAGACATATATATATAGTTAAAATGTATACAATAAACAAAAATATATATATATACATGTAGTATAGATAGACAGACGGGTCAGACAATAATACAATAATATTTAAAATAAGATATTAACCATCCCATACTTGCTCTATACATTTTTCTTTTTTGTTAGTTGTTAAAATGTTAGTTTTATTTATATTTAGATATATTTTTGTATATATACAAAAATTTCATTTTTAAAAGATCATGTAAAATCATATATACAGTGTGTCCCAGTACAACCCTACAAAGCCGAATACCACGTATTCCTGAGACCATTTCCAGTGGAAAATCGTTCCGGAAGGGGGGGTCTAACTTCAACCCCTACCGAGTTACAGGGGGTTGAAAAAATGGTGTTCTTTGAAAAACATGGGTTCACTTAAAAACTTATAACTTTCAAACCATTGAAGTTAGGATCAAAATTAGATACTCTATTTATAGGTAATTGAATTACCTTTAATTTTGCTCGGGATACAATTTTTGCTAACTACCCCACTTTTGGAGTTATTGATGCTCAAAGTACAAAAATATTCAAATTT